>LPNX010504879.1:1318316-1341532 GCA_001517045.1 Pseudotsuga menziesii | reverse complement strand
CTATCGACAGACTAAGAATAGACCCAATCAATGATTTGTTACAAGAAATTTGGGATTCGTAAATGAATTCAACTCTTCAAACTTGCCACTTGTATTTGATTCTGAAATTGCTTGCTGAAAATATTGCTTGAAATATGGAACTGAATGCTTGAAGAAGTCATTCTAATCCTCTATCTCTCAATATTCTGCCACTTCAAATTAAACGTATGGCTGAAGTATTTGATGTGGATGAACCAATTTTTTTTGGCAGCATAGTTGTAAAGCTTCCCATAATTTAAGCGATCTTAGACTTTCAATCTTGTTTCCAATGTATTCTGCTATCTCATCAGTATTTAAACAACAAATGTAATATGATTTCTTTAACATTGATCTCCCTCGGCATTACTGGGCATTCCACCTGTCAACATTTATTTATGGCATTTGGACAGAGTACGGGCTTACTGGCATATGACAATCCTTTGTTCGACCACCGCAATCTTTTAAACTTAAACTCAAACTCATACAGGTCAATAAATGTAGTATTTAGTTAATTGACATCTGGATATTTTTTCATCAGTGTTCATCCAACACTTATTCATTGAGTGCTTAGTGTTTGAACTAAGGTTCGAGCTGCTGGCGATTTTATTTCTTTTCATCACACGTTAAAATTCATTGAAGAAATAATCTCAACACATGTGGGCTTGGAGATAAATGGTAATGTTGACACCACAACAACAAATGTTTATCAACAATATAAACACATTGTACATTAGTTTGGCTCCTTGTGGGATTGGATTTGAGCATTAAACTTCAATTTTGATTTATGCAATGTAATTCCACATGTAATAAGAACAACCATCCAATAATGATGGTCAATTTCATCAACAATTCAACACATTGCTTCATGTATGTATGTTCTAGAATTTGGTTCTTCCAAAATTCGCCCTTACATGCATGTGGAACAAATCTAGTTATCAAACAGATCTGGTTACAACACCCCTATTTCCTCAGTTGTATTAAGCAACATTTTTTACTATATTTTAGATTGTATTTGGGTGACCTATGGTCTTGTTACTAGGGCCCACAGTTGTCCAAGTTTGTATTTAGGGGGGGTGTCAGTATTATTAATCCTCCCTTGGTAAAATGTCTATTAGATTAATTTAGCTTAACTTAGGAACCTTAATTAATTATTTGGGTCCACTAGTACCATTGGGTCCACTTGGAATAATGGGTACACATGTACTAGTCATTGGAGTGTGAGGAACACTACTAGAGATTAACTGCCACTTACTGCATGTGCATGCATCAGTTTGGGCACTTCTTAGAACAATCCCTACAATTTAGAAGCCATTGGGAGTCCCAACACCGACCTCCATCAGTTAGGTGGAGTTGGAACTAGTTAGTCTTAGTTAGCCTCCAGTTACTTTCAGCTAGTTCATAATCAGCTAGCTAGCGCTAGTTATGCATGGCTAATGCATGGATGCATGTGGAGTAGGTGCCTTTTCCCACCTACCACACTCAGTTGAATTGAGTTAACTAGTTATCACTGATTGTATGAGTTGTTGGACATCTGGGAGTTGATCTATTGGACTCCGATATTGATTGAGACACCATAAGTTAGATGGTCAGTTAGATACAGTCACATCCAATTGGTAGATTCGAATTCCACCCTAATGGATTATAATTCTTCCTATTTGTAAACTATTGTAACACCGGATTAAGTAATGTGAATGATACTGCAAATTCCTGAGCAATACTCATCCGTTTCCTATGTGGTTTGTTTTGTTTAGTTTGTATCTTCATACTCCTTTTACCGAAAACATTATTAGAACTACCTGCTTGAAGATATAAATGGCACAACAATTATAATATGGTATCAGAGCCTTCCCAGGCAGGTTTCATGTTTGTTTTTGTCCATTGAACATCAGAAGTAGCTGGGTTTCCACAGAAGTCCTCTATGATGATTTTATAGCTATGAATTTATGTAGAGTAGCAGAGAGGGCATGAAAGACCCTGAAAATATGTTCATGTCAAGAGGAAAATCATGATTCTAACTTGGTTCCTATTTTTTAGTGTTTTGTAGTGAAAATTGACAGGTGCTACATAGCTTGTGTGAAGTTTTGTGATATTTCATCTGGAGCAATTATGAGTTTTCAATCTCCTACACCTCGGATCCTTCAACTTCCAATTATCTTGATTGGAGGATTGATATGCAACTAGCCTTGCGCCAGCATGGCTACCTCAGGATAATACAAGGAATGGAGGCAGAGCCTCATCAACCAATTGAAAAGAACAAGTTTATGAATTGTTGTGATGAAGCATTCGGGTACTTATGCACTCATATATCCAGAGATCTTATCTTCCACCTAGAAGGCTTGAGGACTCCCAGAGAAGCCTGCGAGAAACTTAAGAGCTTATTTAACAAACAAGATGAGCTTCTAGGACACATTTTGGAGAATGATTTGGTATCTTTACATCCCAGCAGTTTCAAGACTATTGAGAAATTCTTTACTAAATTCAAGCCTCTTGTACTTCACTGCAGAATAGAAAGGAAGGATGAGAAAAATGTCCTCTCCATACTCAGCAAACTAGGCCCTGAGTATTATGTATTTTTTTCTATATTTCATTCCAAGCGGGATGGATTTCCTGATTGGAAAATTCCTTCATTAGATTCCTTCTCCGAGTCCTTAACCAAGGAGAAAGACAAGTTGATTCGAATGGGATTCATCAAGACCTCCAAATATCAGGCTCTCCTAGTTTCTGATTCTAGGAAAGCATAAGTCAAAGGGAAATGAAAGAAGAAGGAGACAAAAGCAGCTGATTCGAAGCCTAAAAAGAATCAACAAACTTTCGAAGGAGCCTCCATCTCTAAGAAAAAGAAGAAGTTCGAAAATAAGTTATGTCTCTATTGTGAAAAGGGGTACCATCTTGAATATTATTGTATGAGGAAGTAACTTAATGAAATGTTAGCTCTTCTCAAGCAACATAACATTGCTCCCCCAAGAGAAAAGAAGCTTGATGAAGAACCACATACAGAAGATGATGAAAGGTGCCATGCTTTGAAAGCTAGCCTTACACAGTCCACAACATTCATAATTGATTCTGGAGCTTCCAATCACATGGTTTCTTCCAAAGAAGATTTCTCTACCCTCTCACTGTCAAAGGGGCCTAACATTCGCATGTGAGATTATTCCCAGATTCCAGCAAAAGGAAGGGGCTTAGTCAGAGTGAAGCATGGTGAGTTCAAGAATGTCATGTATGTTCCCTCCCTTGATGCTAACCTATTGTTTGTTTATCAGATGACTCATATAGGCTCTCCCAAGAGAGCCTACATTCAATTCAGAAACATTTGAGATTACATAAAAATCCACTGGACAACTTGTAGCGAAAGGTATTGCAAATCAGTCTACCAAAGTTTATGCTTTATCACATTTCTTACCCGTCTCTCCTCCTACATCTTTATTGTCTCATGATAACAAAACCAACAAGATTTGGCATGAGATATTTGGCCATCTCAATTTCAAATATCTGCAGCAACTCAACAATGATAAAATGGTTGAAGGTTTTCCCTCCATCCAAACTTCCAATGCAGTATGTGTTGTTTGCTTGGTAGGTAAGCATCGAGAAAAGAAGTATGATGTTGGGAAGGCACATAGAGTTGCCTCTATACTTAATTTTATACATAGTGATTTAGCGGGACCTATGCCCACAAACTCCATTAATGGTTGTAGGTACTTCCTCACATTTATTGATGATTTCTCTAGGTACTGCTGGATCTACTTCATGAAACAAAAATCAGAAGTTTTTGAGACTTTTAAAGTTTTTAAGGCTATGATAGAGAATAGTTTGAATAAGAATATCAAGTCAATAATATCTGATAAAGGAGGAGAGTACATCGAAGGAGAATTCCAGAGTTTCTTTGAATCACAGGGGATTCAAATGGAACACTCAGTTCCATACACACCACAACATAATGGTTTGGTTGAGAGGAAGAGAAGATCACTGAAAGAGATGGAAACATACCTTCTCCATGCCAAACATCTACCTCCAACTCTTTGGTCTGAAGCAGTAAAATCTGCTTCGCATTTGCAGTATAGGGTGCCCCACAAGTCAGTGGTTGGGGTCACTCCATTCGAAGCACTGCATTGGTATAATCCCAGTTTCTCTCATTTGATCATTTTTGATTCCAAATCTTGGGCCAGAATACCACTTGACAAGAGGAAGGCCTTCCAAGCCCAAAGTAGCGAATGCATTATTTTGGGATATGCAGAAGATGCAAAATCTTACAAACTGATGGAGGTTGCAACCAAAAGATGATTCATTGAAAGAAGTGTCCAGTTCTAAAAAGATTAGTTGTGTGACACACCTCCAGTAGCACAGGAAGGTATAACTATTTCTCCACCTATTTTTGATGATGATGTTGTGCTACAAGTTTCAGATTCAGATTAAGAAGATCACATTCAACATGATCCTGTTATGGAGACTGAATCTCAAGAGATTCTAGATCCAGATCCAGTACCCATTCCTAATCAGAAGCATAAACCTAGATGGGCTCAAAAGATTCTTAATGTAACTAAAAGTAGCGCTGGATATCCAGAAGACAGTTTAAGAACAAGGTCCCAATATTAGAATGAGCATGCTGCACTATCTATCACAAATTCACTCTCTACAGTATGGTGTAGTAAAGTTCTAGGTTAGTGCTACTTTATGATGGTGAATGATCAGCTAGATGGCCCACAAAAGTAGAAACTTGATCATTCTCTACCTTCACCATCTAGAAGAGACAAACATAGTCATCAATTCAGAAGTACATTGAGAGGTCCATTGATGGACCATGTTGCTGCATAGAGCTATAAATTTGCAGCAATGTTTTTTGATCGAGTTATTTTTCTAAGGAGGAACCTTCTTTCTTCTAAAGATAGCTTGCAGTTTGTTGTTTCTGCTTATTTTGAGGGGGTTTTTTCCCATGAGGTTTTCCCCAGTTTCCTCAGTTGTATTAAGAAACCTTTTTTTACTATCTTTTAGATTGTATTTGGGTGACCTATGGTCTTGTTACCAGGGCCCATAGTTTTCCAAGTTAGGATTCAGGGGTGGTGTTAGGATTATTAATCCTCCCTTGGTCAAATGTCGATTAGATTGATTTAGCCTAACTTAGGAACCTTAATTAATTATTTGGGTCCACTAGTACCATTGGGTCCACTTGACCTAATGGGGCTACATGTACCACTCACTGGAGTGTGGGGAACACTGCTGGAGGTTAACTGCCACTTACTGCATGTGCATGCATCAATTTGGGTGACTCCTATACCAATCCATACATTTTAGGAGCCACTCAGAGTCTCAACACTAACCTCCATCACTTAGGTGGAGTTGGAACTAGTTAGTATTAGTTAGCCTCCAGTTATTTTCAGTCAGTTGAAAATTAGTTAGGTTGCACTAGTTATGCATGGCTAATGTATGGTTTCATGTGGAGTAGGCGCCTTTTCCCACCTACCACACTCAGTTGCTCTGATTTAACTAGTTATCACTGATTGTATGATTTGTTGGACATCTGGGAGTTTATCTATTGGACTCTGATATTGATTGAGACACCATGAGTTAGATGGTCAGTTAAATACAGTCACATCCAATTGGTAGATTTGAATTCCTCCCTAATGGATTGAAATTATTCCTATTTATAAACTATTGTAACACCGGATTAAGTAATGTGAATGATACTGTAAATTCTTGAGCAATACTCATCCGTTTCCTATGTGGTTTGTTTTGTTCAGTTTGCATCTTCATACTCCTTTTACTGCAAACATTATTAGAACCATTTTCTTGAAGATCTAAATGGCACATCAATTCTAATAAATATGGCCCTGAGCACTAAGCTTGAGGATAAGCTATAAGGCATAGAGAATTTCCGAGCATGTAAATATAGGATTGGCCTCATTCTTAGAGAGAATGATATTGCCAAATACATCAAGGAAGAAGTTGCAGAACCTGAAGAGGTTGAAGCTAAGGAGAAGCATAAGAAGGACCCGAGTAGGGAAATGAGGATCATTGCTAATTCTATCAAAGACCACTTGATTCCTGAAGTGTCATCCAAAGATATTCCAAAGGAGATGTATGATTCCCTAGCCATAATGCATGAAGGAAGAATCATCAATAGAAAGATGAATTTGAGAACTCAATTGAAGAGTACCAAGATGTGCCAAGGAGAATCCATCAAAGACTACTTCATAAGGGTCTCCTAGTTCAAGGAGCAACTAGAATCCATTGGAGACTCCCTTGATGAACATGAGCTAGTTATGACTGCTCTCAATGGTCTTAATAGGCCTTGGGATTCATTCATCCAGACTATGTGTGCCATAAATTAAAGCATGAAATTCGACATTGTATGGGAAGATTGCATCTAAGAGGAGTCTAGAATAGCCAATAAAGAAGCTCTAGTTAAAGAAGATGATGAAGCCCTAACCACCCATGCCCGTTGGAATATCAAGCAATACTGAGATGGGGGAGAGGGGGTGAATCGGTATTAATCAATTTATTTAATTTTTTATCACTTAAAACAAAATAAACAATAAAACACAACACGCAATATTATCATGAAATCCCAATTGGGAAAACCACCAACACTTTATATTCTACAAAATTATATGTACAAATAGTTTATGCATGCTGCTACATACAAGGATGCTACAACACCATATTTACCAGCATCTACTAGAAGGAGGCTACAATGCATCGGTTTATCAGCTACTATTGAAAGGATGCATCGAAACCCTATTTACCAACTACCACTGGAAGGAGGCTACGACCCCCTTGCAGGCCTGTTTCCTACCCTAGCGTCTCCCAATGACCCTTACGATAATTTGATCTTTGATTTCTATACACCAATGGATCTTCCAATTGAATGTAGAGTGACAACTATTTGAAAGTTTAAATAATTATTTATATACCCTCAAATGTATCTCTTCATCTAACAGTCACTTATATTCATCGCGAATTTTCACAAACAAAAACCAATTCAAAATTACCTCTCTGTTTAAATTTATCAGTCGTGACCTTCTGCAATTTCCTTTCCACAACATCCTTTCTGTAATAACCTTTCCGCAATTTGCGGGAACTCATCACTTCCGCAATTGCGGGTTGTGGATTGCGGATGTGCATTTTGACATTTTTTCGAAAATTGTTTCCGCAATTTACTTTCCGCAATCATCTTTCTACATTTAAATTTCCACAATTACCTTTTCACAACTACCTTTCTGCAATGAACTTTCCGCAATTGAAAACTCCTTCCTGCTGCAATTACAGGTTACAGGTATGCATTTCCATTTCTCTCGAAATTTCTTCCGCAATTTGTCTTTCACAAGACTTATTTCACAATTTGTAGATTGTGTATTGCATCTTCCTTCCGCATTGCGGGTATGCATTTTGACTTTTCTCGAAATTGCTTCCCCAAATATATTTATAGAACTCTTGTTAACTGTCGATTGCTTCACTGAATCCTCCTTTCCCGTTGACCAGTTATCAAACACAGAACTTCAATTTGGCACTCTGGAATGTTATCTTCCACTCACATTTACTTTGGGGATCCTTTCCCTGCCGTCGATCTATATTCTTGATATGATTTGAGCCTTCCAACCTCTGCTAAATAAGCTGACTACAACTCCACGATTCTGCGTTGATTGATCAGAGGATCGATCAAACTCGATCGAACTTTGCTTGACTTGATCCCCTCACTGGATCATTGCTTCCTTTGTGTCACACTGATTTTTCCCTACCATCATGTCCTTGGTTATTCCTTTTTCATTACTAAACTAGTTTGACATCAATGACAACTCCATTCAACATACACCCCTTTAGCATTTATGGAAACATCAAAACATTCTCCCCCTTTGACAATGATTAAAAAGGTTTCCTTATGACAACTCCCCCTATCAACATATCTCCCCCTGACATGCTGTCTTTTATCCTTTTTAATCACTGTAAGGAGATTCCTCCCAACTTACGTCTAAGATGCTTAAATGATTCTTTGGGTAGTTGCTTAGTGAATATATCGACAATCTATTCTTTAGTATTAATATATTCCAATTGGACCACCTTTTGAGACACTTGATCTCTTAGAAAGTGATATTTTATTGGTATGTGCTTTGTCTTTGAGTGCATGACAAGAGTTTTTGATATGTTTATGACATTTGTTTTGTCACAGTGTATAACAATGGGTTCCTCATATTTTACAAGTAAATATTCCAATGTTTGTTTCATCCAAATGACTTGTGTACAACATGATGCAACAACAATAGACTCGACTTTTGATGTAGACAATGAAATGGAAGACATCTTTTTTCTTAGCCATGACACCAAGCAATCTCCTAAGTAGAATGCTGCTCCCCTAGTGATTTTTGTGTCATCAATACTTCCTGCCCAATCTGCATCAGTAAATTCTTTTAGAGTGAAGTTATTGCCTTTTTGATACCATAATCCATAATCCACAGTACCTTTTATATATCTAATAATTCTTTTTACTGCAACCACATGTGTTTCTTTTGGGTCTGATTGGAATATGGAAACCAATCCTACATCCTGCATTACATCTGGTCCTGTAGCTGTTACATATAATAAACTACCAATCATTGAACTATACATAGTATGATCTACTTCTAAAGATTCATCATCCTTGCTCAATTTACAACCAATGACCATAGGAGTACTAACAGGTTTGGATTCTTACATTTTGAAAATTTTCAACATCTCTTTGATATACTTAGTTTGAGAGACGAAAATCCCTTTTTCTGATTGAGATACTTGTAAACCTAGAAAGAATGTCAGTTCTCCTAACATTGGCATTTCAAATTCCTTCTTCATCTCTGAAGAAAAGTGTACAATCAAAATTTGTAGATCACTTCCAATTATGATATCGTCTATGTAGACTACAACAATGATCGTATTTTTGTTTTCAAAATTTATGTATAAATTATTGTCAGTGGCCCCTCTTCCATATCCTTGTTGCTTTAAATAATTGTCAAGTCTTGAGAACCATGCTCTTGGACCTTGTTTAAGTCCATAGAGTTCCTTCTTAAGTTTGCAAACATAATTTCTATTTTCTGATAAGAGAAAACCTTCAGGCTGCTCAACATAGACTTCTTCTTCAAGTTCTCCATTAAGAAATGCAGATTTTACATCCATTTGGTACAATTTAAAGTTTTTGTAGCATGCAAAAGCCAAAAACATCCTAATGGCTTCAAGTATTGCCACTGGTGCAAACGTTTCTTCAAAGTCAACACCTTCTACTTGAGCATATCCCTTGCATACTAATATGGCCTTGTTTCTTGTCACATGACCATGCTCATTGAACTTGTTTTTAAAAATACATTTGGTTCCAATAACATTGGTGCCTTTAGTTCTTTGGAAAAGTTCCCAAGTTTGGTTCTTCTCTATTTGATCAAGTTCATCAATCATAACATTGATCCAATCCTCACTTTTGCAAGCTTTTTTAAATGTTTTGGGCTCTATTATCGAAAGTAGTGCTTTTTCTTCATCATACAATAATTTTCTTCTTGTTTTAACTCTTGGATGTTTGTCACCAATTATTTGACTTTCAGGATGATTCTTCTAATCCCACCTAGATGGTGTCTTTGTGTCTGATCGTGGAGAGTATTCATTCTCATTTTCATGTGATTCTTCTTTCTCTATTCTTTTCCTCTTCTTCTTCAAAAAAATCCTCGTCTTGTGAACTTTCTTCTTTGTCTTTATCATCTATTTCTTCATCATCATTTTCTTCAACATCCACACTTTCTAGGATTTGTATTCTTCTTGGTTTAGTATCATCAACATTTACATTTGCACTTTCTATGATCTTGTGCAACCTTATATTATAACATCTGTATGCCTTTTTGGTGGAGGAATAGCCAATAAATATGCCTTCATATGTTCTAAAGTCAAACTTCCCTAGATTATCATCATCTCTTTTTATGTAGCATTTACTTCCAAAAGATATAAAATATTTAATTGAAGTTGGCCTTCCAAACCATAGCTCATAAGGAATCTTGTCACTATTCACTCTGAACTATCATCTATTTTTTTCATAGACCGCTGTATATACTGCTTCTCTCCAATAGCCATCAAGAAGTTTTGCTTCATTAAGCATAGTTCTAGCTACTTCTTGGATTGTCCTATTCTTTCTCTCAACAACTCCATTTTGCTGAGGAGTTTTTGCTGCTGAAAACTACCTCTTGATTCCATGAATTTCACAAAACTCATTGAATTCATTTGAGGTGAATTCTCCACCATTATATGATCTTAGACATTTAATCTTGAGATTTGCTTCATTTTCAACAAGCGCTTTGAAGGATTTAAACTTCATAAAGGATTTTATTTTTTATTTAAGAAATTCCACCCAAGTCATCCTTGTATAATCATTGATTAATAACATAAAGTAATAGTCACCTTAAAAGATTTTAGTCCTTGTTAATCCACAAAGATCAGTGTGAATTATTTCTAATGGCTGAGAGGTTTTATGTTCTTTGAATTTGAATCTTGTTCTTGTTTGCTTCCCATGAAGACATTGTCTACAAACATGATATGGTGGTTTTTTGATTTTTGGCAAGTTCCTTATAGCTCCCTTCTTACTAACTTTTACGAGATTGTCAAATTTCAAGTGCCCCATCCTTCTATGTCATTACAAACTTTCATCAATTTGACTCATATAATATTGTTCTTCATTTTATATAATATACACATTGCTTGGAGTTCTCACAGCAGTTCCAACAAGTTTTCCTGAATATTTTCTTTTGATAACACACTTCTTGGGATCAAATATACATATGTGTCCTTGATCACATGTTTGGATCACACCTAAAAGATTAGGTTTTAAGTTATTTACAAGCAAAACATTTTCAACTTTCATCTTGTCTCTAAGAGCCACTGTACCCTTCCCAGTTATTTTAGAGTATATATTATCTCCAAAAGTGACTTTTCCTTTTTGATTCCATTTTAGGCTTATAAACTTATTTGGGTCTCTTGTCATGTGTTTTGAGCATCCACTGTCCACATACCATAGATTTTGTTTTTATATTGCACATATAGTTATTGAAAATTACACATCATCCTCATTCTTCCAAACCTTCCTTTCCTCATTTCCTTGATATTTTGTGGTGTCATTCTCCATAGGAATCACTAATTTACAATTTCTAGCAATGTGTCCTTGATTACCACATTTGTAACATTCTATACCATAATTCTGTAGAGGAGAAAAATAATTATAGTTTCTTCCTTTTGGATTGCTTTTAGTAACATTATTATGATATAAAGGAGGTTGTGATGTAATGTCTTTCCCAATAGGAACCATTAGTTAACAATTTCTAGCTATATGTCCAAAATTGTTACAGGAATAACAATTTCCCAAAAAGAGTTGTGGATGCCTGCTTGGCACATTATTTATCCTGCTTTCATTTTGAGGGAGATAAATTTTTTGACTGTGTTCTTTTACAAATGGTCTCATAAGTGCATCAGCATAACTTCTTTTATTTCCTTCTTTATTTATGAGGGAGGATTGTTCTGTCTTCTTTCCATTGTCATAACCTAGTCCAGTTTTGTTACTAGATGATCTTTAACAACTTAGGATGTAATCTAGAGTTTTTCAACTACTTTTAAACTTTGATTGAAGGGATTCTTCCTTTGTCTTATTTTTAAGCAAGATCAATTCAGCTTCAAACTTTTGTAATTATTTCTCTCTTTCTTGAGTTGCTGTTATAGATTGTTTTAAGCCTTTTTGGCTTCTTGAATCTGATTTTTAAAGTCAACAATAAATCTTTTTGCATCATTGTTTTTCTCTTCAAATTATGTCATATGATTTTTTGATTGTTTGTACATCCTTTTATACTTCCCTAATTATTCAATAACACTTACAAGTTATACTTCAAGATCTACCACTCCTTCTACTTCTTCTTCATAGATTTCGTTCTCTAATCCCATGAATAGTATTTCAACATCTTCATCTTCACTAGACTCATTTGAGCAATTATCATCCATGGAATAAAAGGTCTTATTTTTGTTTTTCTTCTTTAAAATCCTTTTGTTCGTTTTTGAATCTCCAGGGCACTCATCATCACCTTCTTGTTTGGGATAAGGGCATTTCGAAGCATAGTGACCGATTTCCCCATAGTTAAAACATTTTAAGGGTAATTTCCCCTTGTACTTACCAGTACATCTTTTAATATTTTTAACAAGAAGTGATTCTTCATCATCAAAGTCTTATGTTTGAAACTTTATCTTAGATTTCTTAGCCACCTTAAATGATTTAAAAGATGCTTCATTCTTTTGGGAATTATCTTGCCCAATCCTCATTTCATAAGCTATGAGGATCCCATATAGTTCTTCCATGGTGAGTTTGTCAAGATATTCTCTATCTTATAGGGTGGAAATATTTGGATTGTAAATCATTGGAAGTGATCTTAGTAATTTTTCAACTATTTCCTTTTCTTCCAATTCTACCCGTAGCCCCCTAATTGCATTAACGATTTCATCATTTCTCTCAAAGTATTCTGAAATGTTTTCTTCTTCCTTAACTTTTAGACTTTCAAATTGAGTTTTAAAAGTATGGAGTTTCACCCTTTTTACCTTGATGTCTCCTTCATAGATGGTCTGCAATTTGTTCCAGATCTCCTTTGTTGTTTTGCAATACATCACTTTGGAAAAGACTGTTCTGCCTAATCCAACCAAGATTGCATTAACAACTTTAGCATTGTATCCAAATTGTTTTATTCCTTCAAGATCCGTGGGAGGCGATTTTGGATGTATATACCATGCTTGTATAGACAACCAAACATCTATGCCAATATACATTATATAGTTTTTCATTCTAATGATCCAGAAATCATAATCTTCTCCATTGAATTTTGGAACCTTAGAGTACGTTTTTACTTGTTGATCCACAGTGATAAAAGATCTATCTTCAAGTGTTTAAACTTTTAGTGAATAGCCCTCTCTAATACCAATTGTTGGAATATCAAACAATACTGAGAGTGGGGGGGGGGGCTGATTTAGTATTAACCAATCTATTTAAATTTTTATCACTTAAAACAAAATCAACAATAAAATAGAACACAATATTATCGTGGAAGCCCAATTGGGAAAACTACCAACACTTTCTATTTTGCAAAATTATATTTACAAATAGTTTCTTCCTGCTCCTACAAACAAGGATGCTACAAAACCCTATTTATCAGCATCTACTAGAAGGAGGCTACGAACCCATGGTTTATCAACTACTACTGATAGGATTCTTTGACACCCTATTTACCAGCTACCACTTGAAGGAGGCTACAACCCCCTTGCAGGCTTGTTTCCTGCCCTAGCACCTCCTAACCACCCTATTATAATTCGATCTATGTTTTATCTAAACCAATGGATCTTCCAATTGAATGTATAGAGACACCTATTTGAAAGTTTAAAGGATTGTGTGTATACCCTCAAATGTATATCTTCATCTAACAGTCACATATGTTCATCATGACTTTCGACAAACAAAAACCAATTCAAAATTACATCTATTTTTATCATTTTTAACTTTGTTTAAATTCATCAGTCACGACCTTCCGTAGTTTCCTTTACGCAATGTCCTTTCCGCAACAACCTTTTCACAATTTGTGGGAACTCATCACTTCCACTATTACGGGTTGCAAATTGTGGATGTGCATTTTGATTTTTCTTGAAAATTTCTTCCGTAATTACATTTTCGCAATTACATTTATGTGATTACCTTACCGCAACTAGATTTCCTTAATCAGAAACTCCTTCCTTCTGCAATTGCGGATTGCAGGTATGCATTTAAACTTCTCTCTAAATTTCTTCTGCAATTTGTGGATTGCAAAATTCGACTTCCTTCTGCATTGCGGATTGCGGGTGTGCATTTTGATATTTCTCAAAATTGCTTTTGTAAATCTCTTTCTGCAACTCCTGTGAACCGTCGATTGCTTTGCAGAATCCTTCTCACCCGTTGATCAATTATCAAACAGAGAACTTCATTTTGGTGCTCCAGAATGTTATCTTCCATGCACATTTACATTGCGGATCCTTTCCCTATCGTCGATCTATTTCATTGATACAATTTGAGTTGTCCAACCTATGATAAATAAGCTGAATACAACTGCATGATTCTGCGTTGATTGATAAGAGGATCGATCCAAATCGATTGGACTTTTTTGGACTTGATACCCTCACTAGATCATCGCTACCTTTGTCTTACACTGAGTTTGCCTTGCCATCATGTCCTTGGTTATTCCTTTGTCATTACTATTTACTCCTTTGACATCAATGCCAACTCCATTCAAAAATACCAAGAGAGGAAGAAGTCAATATAACTTCAAGAAGGAAATCGACAAGGAGTCTCAACCTCCCAAGAAGTTCCAAAGGTCAAGAGGAAACAATACAAGAAGAAACTACTCCAACTTTCAATGTTTCAATTTTTACAAGCTAGGACACATTGCTAGAAATTGTCCGTTGAAGAAATAAGAATACAAGAAGAGGAAAAACAACAAAAGACATCATGCACACCTAGTTGAAGATGAAGATGAAGAAGAAGAGTAAGAAGGACCTCAAAGAAAACAAGCAAAAGAGGAAGATGTAGAACATTATGTATTATTATCTACACTCTCTGGGTCTGTAACACCTGGAGAAGATTGTGATATCCCAAATATTAATATTCTCTAATTTTCTATGATAGTGCCGACTCGCACACTCAATCTCATACAAATTTTCAAAATAACTGTGCATGCAAACTCTCCATGAAAAAATTCCCTAAAATATAGCTGAATTAGGGTTAGGGTTTTGTGGAGAAAAATTAACACTTACCACTGATATTCTGGCTGATAATGACTCCATAGAGAGCTGCATGCATAAGGATCCGGATGGGTGGTCTAATAATTCTCTTTTCCTCCGGTGTTACCGCCCCGCAGTACCGTAAAAAGCCTCTAGACTGAAGGTGACATTTTTGTAGGAGGAGAGGTCCGTTCAGGCTGAAAATTTCTGAGCTTTTCTGTCTGTTGATGCCGAAAATATGGCCTAGCACATGTGGAGGTTTGGTTTCCTCTAAGTGCCCTAGAAAATTGATTAGCAGTTCTGTTGCTCATGCCCCCAACTGATTTGTTTGGCTGATAGCTGCTCCAGGTGAGCAAACTGATGGCTGATAATCACTGGATACCATAGGATAGGCTTGCTGAGAAAGAGGAAGCTGACATGTAGAGGAAAGACTGGGTTTTGTGATCCCAATGAATCATTCTTTGTTTTCCCTGCTACTTCTGACTGCAAAACATGGATCTGCTAATAACCCTTCGGAATATGCTGGATCTCCGAATACTGTAGTATATGATGGATGCAATGGATAAATGTGGATGATCTATCCTAATAAGAGACTAGAGTAGATATCTCAGTGCCGAACCCTTGCTAGCTAAAGACACCGTCTCCAACCCCAACTGCTACGGCTGCATGCTGTGCTGCTGCTTGAAACTCCAAAATCAATCTACAATAACAATAGATATCTCCTTTAGTCCCATAACCCTTCTTAAATAGATCCTTATGCACTTTTAGGGTTTGCATGTCACTTTTAGGGTTTATGCTCATTTTTGCATGCATGCAATTCTAATTTCAAGTTGACTTTAATACTGAATAAATAAGGCCTGCATGCTCCGCATGCTTTAGGATATGAACTCTGATGGCCTTCTTTCTACACTGATGACTTAACATTACTGAATTGATGTACCTTTCTTCTCCTAGTGCTATGAGTCCTCAGTTATTCCATTTTTATAAAAAAAAACATTACATTCCTCCCTCGCCAAAGAATGGTTGTCCTCAAGCAATGCCGACACAACTCCACAATCAATCAAACTGAACCAACTGAATTCGGGGATGATACTAGGGTGCCAAATTATCCTAGGATATTTGTAGCACCCTTTGTTCAAAGAACTGCACTGCATGGTACCATCACAAGATATCCCATGGAATCCTCCTATAAGTAGAGTAACTAACCAGGTTGTAAACAAGGTACCATCACAATAGACCTCCTGAAAGCATCCTCCAACAATCACTAAACTGTGAGTCACTGTAATCCCAGGGTCCCAAATCAATTTGAGAATTACAAAGGTCAAAATGCATCCACCGCTACCCTGCGTAGTATCGACATAAGGAGCATCATGTAGACTCCCAAGTAAAACCATCAGTAAACACTGTATCCATCCCTCATAAGGTCTTCCACCTGCATCCCAATGCAAACTTGTGCATATTTCATCCCAAATATCTAAAGGCTCTTGTGGGACTATACCCATGGATAGGAATGTCTTCCCAAGAATTGCCCACTCAATAGGACACCAACTCTTAATCTCTCTCCAATCCAACCCCCGAAAAGTACCTTGTCCATAAGCACCATCACAAGGAATAATCCTACCAAGCTGACATTCTGCCCTTCTAATTTCAACTGAAATGGTCATATACTGTGGGTCAATTTCTCAATCCTGACCAACTTGTAAAAACAATCCACCATTATGCAAATGTGGACTCAAGCTACTGCAAGCCTTGTCTATGTACTCCTGAAGAGGACTGCTTTGAAATGCAATAGTATGTTTCTTTTGCCGCCCCATCAAGAAATCTAACTGCTCTTCAATACTAGAAAGCCTAACCACTGACTCGGTACATACAACTCAAAGAACATTAAGCTCAACACCTTGTTGTACTATGGTGTCTTGGAGTGTCTTGGTCCTCTCTTTAATTGCTAGAATGCTTTCTTTAACACGTTCAATCTTCTTTCGGTGACTATCATCTGGAATCTCTATCTCATGCATGTATAAACTCTCCCTAACCTCCATGTGTGATTGCTCACTATCTCCACTGCTGTGCTCATTGCCTTGCACCTCATGTATTCCACCTGTCAAAACTTCTTGGACTCCTGCTATAGGTGATGAAGAGTGTACCGACTCCAACTCATCACATGGCTTGTCCACAATTTGACTAGCGAATGTGCTTGTGTCGCTAGACTCACAGGATGGCTCTAATGCTGTCTCCTCATGCACATCCTCATCATGTACTAATAAATCCAAATGAAGCTCACCAACAACTTGTACTTCATGCTCATCTTTCTTCCCTCCCCCAACTATGCCTTTAAGAATATCCTCATCCAAATCCTTGGGTTGGCTCCCGAACTTGGTGTAATAAGATTGAAAGGAAAATGCTGCACATACCTCATCACCCAAGGCTAGATACTCCTGGTATCGAGGCAAGTGTTGAAGTACTGCTAACCTCTTCCAATTTACAGTCAAGATCCTTCTCATTGTCTTCATGTTCTCACAATATGGCAAAGAAAAACCTTTGTTCTGACATGCACTTCACCAACATCACTGACATGCATTTGCATGTACACGCATGCATCAACATGCACTTTTATTCAATTGCTATGTGCCCACAATTGGCAAGGATCATGCTATGATACCACTGTAATATCCCAAATATTGATATTCTCTAATGTTCTATGATAGTGCTGAATCGCACACTCAATCTCATACAAATTTGCAAAATAACTCTGCATACAAACTCGCCATGCAAAAATGCCATAAAAGATAGCTGAATTAGGGTTAGGGTTTTGCAGAGAGAAATTAACACTTACCACTGATATTCTGGCCGATAATGAATCCAGAGATAGCTGCATGCATAAGGATCTGGATGGGTGGTCTAATAATGCTCTTTTCCTCCGGTGTTATCGCCTCGCAGTACTGTAAAAACCCTCTAGACTGAAGGTGACGTTTTTGTAGGAGGAGAGGTCTGTTCGGGATGAAACTTTTTGAGCTTGTCTGTCTGTTGATACCAGAGAGATGGCTTGGCACATGCAGAGGTTTGGCTGCCTCTAAGTGCCCTAGAAATTTGATTAGTAGTTCTGCTGCTCACACCCCCAACTGATCTATTTGGCTGATAGCTGCTCTAGGTGAGCAAACTGATGGCTGATAATCACTGCATACCATAGGATAGGCTTACTGAGAAAGAGGAATCTGAGATGCAGAGGAAAGATTGGGTTTTGTGGTCCCAACGAATCCTTCTTTGTTTTCCCCGCTAATTTTGGCTGCAAAACACGGATATGCTAATAGCCCTTCGGAATGTGCTGGATCTCCAAATACTGTAGTATATGATGGATGCAATGGATAAACTTGGATGATCTATCCCAATAAGAGACTAGGGAAAATATCTCACTGCCGAACCCTCGCTAGCTAAAGACACCGTCTCCAACCCCAACTACCACGGCTACATGCTGTGCTGCTGCTCAAAACTCCAAAATCAATCAATAATAACAATAGATATCTCCTTTAGTCCCATAACCCTTCTTAAATAGATCCTCATGCACTTTTAGGGTTTGCATGTCACTTTTAGGGTTTATGCTCACTTTTGCATGCATGCAATTCTAATTTCAAGTTGACTTTAATACTGAATAAATAAGGCCTGCATGCTCCGCATGCTTTAGGATATGAACTCTGATGGCATTCTTTCTACACTGATGACTTAATAATACTGAATTGATGTACCTTTCTGCTCCTAGTGCTATCAGTCGTCTATTATTCCCTTTTTATAAAAAATGGAACATTACAAAGATACATGGCTTATTGATAACGTTGCTTCAAAGCACATGACGGTACAAAAGTAAACTTTGTCAAAACTTGAAGAAAAGAACTCTCCTCAGAAGGTATCATTAGGAGATTACTATCAATACTCTATCGAAGGAATTGGTGAAGCAAGCTACAAGATTGATTCTGGAACCCCCATGAAGATGAAGGAAGTATTATATGTACCAGGTTTGAAGAAGAATTTACTTTCTATATCAGCATTAGATAAGAAAGGATATATGGTTTCACTCATAGATGGACAAGTACTTATGTGGCCCAAAGGAAAATCAATTGAAGATGCAGTTGTCATTGGTGAAGAAGAAGGATGCTTATATAAACTCAAGGGACATTTAGAAACAACCCTTGTTCACGAGACCACTAGCCCAAGTGAGTTATGGCATAGGAGGTTTGCTTACATCAACTACAAAACACTATCCCATGTGAGAAAAGTAGTGACAAGTTTACCATATTTGAAGATCGATCATGAAGGCATTTGCAAAGGATGTGCAAAAGGAAAGAATACCAAGAATCAATTTCCAAAGAGCGAGACAAAGGCTAAAGGTACGTTGGAATTAATCCATTCAGATGTATGTGGGCCAATTCCCTCCACATCTTTGAGTGGTTATGAATATTATGTTACATTTATTGATGCCTATTCAAGAAAGACATTGTAGTAGGGCTTTCACCCTAGCTACAGGCAGGAACGACTACCTTCCGTCTATAGGATGGAAGGGTAGGGTTCCTGTGAGGTGGAAGAAACCTGCAAACAAGTGTTAGGGCAAAGCTATGGGAACCCTGCAAGAAATGGTTAGAAATCAAAATATGGGTGCAAGCAATAAAAGAAGAACCTGCAACAAACCATTAGAAAAAGAACCTGCAAGCAAAATAAGTTAGAAAAGCATAATTAAAAAGACACAAAACAAATTTATACCTTCTGTTTGGGTGGAAATGGGCCACCATGCCCTAGCTTTGGAAGCATCTCTCTCTTTGGGATGTAAGCTTGGCTTGTGGAGAAATGGAGAAGAGGGAGGGTGAATGGCTTGAGAGGAAAAGGGTCTCAAGGCACTCACACGGGCATCATAACGATAGGGAGAGAAGGAGTGTTTTGAGAGTGACCCCCACCCCTCTATTTATAGCTTTTTTCTAGAGATTTAGGGTTTTAAGCCCCTGGTTAGAGATTTAGCCCATTTTTTGGGATTTAAGCCCCTTTCACCCAATTCTTAGCTCCTTTGAGGGGTTTTATCCCCTTTTTGGAGGTTTTATCCCTCATGAGAGCTATTTTGGACCTTTTTAGGGGTTTTTAAGCCCTTTTTCATATTTTTGAGCCTTAGCAAGGGTGTGGGGGTCAAATGAGGGTCGTACATAGATGTATTTGGGTGGTGTGGGTCATGTAGAGCTCTTTGAGGGATTTTTTGGGTTAACAGATTGCCCCCTAATGTGTGAGGGAAGGAGCTCATCGTATGGCCGAAAGACATCATAGGATTTTCTGGGGAGAGGTGGTGCTTCCTGGGTTGGGGCATGGTGGCTTTTGGTTTTTGTATTAATATGGTTCCCATCAATGGGTGAGATAAAAATAATGTGTTACATGTATATGGACGAGGCAGGCATCCCCATGCTTGTAACGATGTCAAAAGAATAATGTGATCTAAGCTCTATAATACAAGAGCTGATCATGTACAATTGTTGTTATAATAATGGTTTCCTCAATGAGAGGCTGAATACAATACTGATTTGAAGAATGACTACATTGGACCCATGGAATTCTCATGGAATTCTATATCTTCATGAATGATGTCCTGCTAGATCTGGAATGGTACATAGATGTAGGTTCTTAATGATGGAGAGTAAGAGTCTATGTGGTAGAAATATGCTGTATCAATCATAAATCTATATAGAGGCACTGCTGGGGCTTCTGAACATTGTCTCCAATGCAACCCAGAAATCACAAGGGACATTAACCTGTTTGGGTCTTGTTAGAACTCTATCAAAATTTTGAGTGTAGGGGGTATGTGGGAAGTTTAATCCTGTAGAAAAGTATTGGAAAGGCATCTTTGGAGTTTGCAGGGAGGTTGATGGCATATAAGAGATAACATTCAACCACTAGAGTAGGCTGTGGTGGAAATGAAGGGAAGGACAGCATAAATTGACGCCCTTACTTTGGAGTAATGAACTTTGAAAGTGACAGGACATTCCATGGATCATAGATGCAAGGTAAACAAGAGAATGTTGGATGCACTGAAGGCATTAAACAAGATTCATAATCAAAGGCTGAGATTAATCGGATGGTGGATCAATGACATCAAAACATTTCGCACAATGAACATGCTCGACCAAATCCACTTTTCCAGATTGCGAAATGGGTTTAAGGTCGGAAACATCCGATGGCGGAGATGAGATTAGGAGGAGATCCACGGTCCTAAGTGATTTTGCATCCCAAACTAGAAAGGACGAAGTATCGATTTTAGATTGCGAATAGTGGTACCAGCTGCGAAGATCAATGGCCGTGACGAAGAAGGGAATAGATAAACGGTTGAGGTTCTTTTCACGATCTGAACAAGCATAGGCAACGTCATGGTCCCGGTTCACAAAGAGGTGGTAGGACCCACTCGGATTAACGGTTGCATGAAGAGGCCGATCCAGATCCATGGGTAAGAACACGTGACGATCCAAAGCTGCTCGTGGTATCAAGAAAGGAGAAATTAGTGGTAGAAATGATGAGACATGGACGATGGACGTGAAAGGTTCCCCCAAATCAGACGGCTGAAAAGGCCTTCAAGCTGTAGGTATCGCATCCAATGTGGAGATGACGGGGGAAGGGATGTTCATATGTGTAATCCGCCTCCCAACAGATTGGTTGATTCCTCGATGCCATTCATAGCATGCATACAGGTGAAATCATCCCTATGGTAGAGTCATATTGCATAAAGACAGGTGGATTTTGTGTGAGTTGACATGTAAAAGTAAGGAAAGAAACCGACGAACCTGATACTCACATGGGGCAATGCCAGCACGAAGGGGGAAATCATTCTGTTTCCTACATCACAAGAACAAAGAAGCATGGGAGCATCCAATTCATGAGCTTTGCAGCATGGATCAACTGTACCAAGTGGCGTCCAAACATACTTCCCGCAGCAAATGGTAGGGTGTCGCGGCCGATGAAACTACGTGACTAAATTTCTAGCAGGTAGTGGATCACTCTGCTCGTGCCCTCACACATGCTGATACCAAAAAAAAATCGACGATAGAATGTGCAGTAATGTTGGCCAGTCATTGCAAAGGCCAGTCTCAAAGCCTTATATACACTGCCTTCGGAACATTGGGGATGAGCTAACATATTTCCAGAGCCCAAGTTTCTGCTTCATCGTGAATCCACAGGAGCTTAGAGAGTTTGGCGATGGCGATCTGGTTCAAAAAGCTTGTCCTTTTGGGGGTACTGATGGTTGGTGAGGAAATTTCCACACTCACTCATCACCTTGGTATTGCATGTCAAGGATGACGCCAGCCATCGGGGCCCTGACGTGAATAATTTTGAGAGATACACCCGCCTTCAGATACCCTCACCTCCGACGACGTGGTGTAGGGACACTTACTCCCCATAAGTGTTTTTTCAAGAACCCCTGATACCATCGCTGCCCCCAAATCCTCCATAGCAAGAGACAGTCCTAGAATTCTCCCTGTATAGGTGTTTGTTCGGATGGGAGCATCAGGGCTCAAAAGCCTACACAACCCTATTTGTGAATTCCACTTACCAAGGGTGATGGGGTTGGTGTAGACATGCTACACCTTATTTCCTGTGGGAGAGACCACCTCACCGGGGTTGAGAATTACAAGAATGGAAAGCCACCTCATGGGCTTGCCTCAGCTAGGAGCAATGCGGCCGTTCTTCCAGACCCCATGACTAATAGTGTTACCTAGAGAGGAAGAAGGTGGCAGATGATGTTGAGTAGGGGAAAGATTGAAACTGCCTTGCCAGTCATGTGCCCATGCAGAAAGCTGCATTTGAAACACGGTGGAGACACACACTTTGGACAGAGAAAGGGTGTTATGCTGACTCATCCGCCTGGCTGAAAGGTCCAAAACCTGGTCAATGGTGACTCACCTGGAAACAAATGGAAGGGCATCATACTCAGGATCCACAACAGTAGTCGAACACGTCAAGTTGTCACTTAGGCTGAAGTGCACCCACTTGCTCCATAATGTTTGTTCATATTTGTAAATCGTGGAAATAGTCTCACTCTCGATACTGTTAATGCATGATTGTGACTGGAAACAGTTTTTTAGGTTTGTTTCAGAGATTAATCTCAGTACTAAAGCACTATAAATAAACCTACTGAAGAAGGAGGAAGGGTTGAAACTGATGTAATTTTACTGTGTATGCTTTCAAGAGTATTTTAATAAAGTTGTAGAGCCGAGGTTGGCATTTTACATAGGAATTCATGTGTTATTTATATTACAGTATGTTGCTTCCTTTCTCATGTGAATGTTTTTCCAATTATCTCTTCCATTATGTTTTCTTTCATGTCTGAAATAAGTGTATAACAGTTTGGAATTCATACATGCTATGCTTCGTCTGTTGTTTCAGATATTCACCAAAGCTTTCTTATAAAGTTGATA
>LPNX010504879.1:1290056-1317828 GCA_001517045.1 Pseudotsuga menziesii | reverse complement strand
GACTCATGGGAAAGGGATCATAGGTGTAATACCGGGAATGTAACTGCAGATGGGAAATACTTGGTGAAGGTAGACACTTTTGGTATTGATGGGATCCAAGGAAGACACATTGCAGAATACTCTGAACAAAGGCGACCCAAAGTGGGAATGCTACCGAATTGTTATCTGTGGGGTGGTGTTTAGAGACACCATTGTGGTACGATCTCTTGAATTTTTGGTGAGCCTGAGAAAGTAAATGCTCGATGGTGCTTTCAATTTTAGAGAGTCTGAAAGCATGAAGAAGACTCCACTGGGGGCTATTTTTCATTGATAGTGTCCTGTGCCTGAAAAAGGTTAAAAGTGTACGTAGGAGAGATAGGGGGTGAGAGACTTCTTTACCATTGGTAGTCCAATCAGGCTGGAAAAGGTTAAACCTGTACTGACTGGATGGTCATTTAGATACTTTTACGAGTATGAATGAGACCAAGTGTGCTAAACGATATTTTCTTGATGAGAAGGCTGGAAAAGAGCTTAACGACAACCCATGGTGATATTTCTCGTAAAGTTCAGCCCCTCTATGTGAGAAATCATAAAAGGATGCTGAGGGGAATGATCTTGGCTTGAATGTGCCAAGGTGGTCCTTTTCAGGTGGTGGTCTACATAGTTTGCAAAAGGAGATAAATGAGACGATGTAGACGCCATTTCCTATACTTTAACGAGCGGGGAAGGAAGCATAGTCGTTTGACAATATTTTCATTCTTTTAGGAGTAAGAAAAGAGCTTAACGAAAACTCTAGTATGGTCAATCGATCGAGGAGGCACTAATGGTGCCCCCATATCAAGACAATGGACAGTGGTCCAAAGGTCATCCGTGTAGTATAGATGGAGCAGGTGGCTCTTGAACATACCAATACATACATGGGATAGATCGCAGCAGAGGCATGGGAGTCGATGTGGCAGGGGCACACAAATCGAGGTGGATCTCAAATAGAGGTCAGGAGAGTTGTGTGTGAGTAGTGGTGGATGAACTTGACTACATTTGGTGTGAGTGCAAGTTCGGAGGCAATCATGTGCCAAATGCATGCAAAAGAAATGATCCGCCCTCCGGGTGATGGTCCGGATACCCACGTAAGGTGCAGTGGGTGGATTAGACAGTTATATGATAAAATGATGAAATGATGTGCCTTCTAAGGAGATGGTCTGAAGTCCTACATGAGTTGCGGTAGGCGTGATGCAAGTACTGGTCCGGAGACAATTGTATCACAGTGTGGTACGTAAACTGAGGTAAATTTTAGGAAGTGGTCCCAAAAATTACTTGTTAAACATAAGACGATGGTCTCATTAAAATATAGATGACCAAATTCTGAAACCATTGGTGCAAACGAAGTCCCAAACAGACTCCGTATGGCCCTGTTATGCGAAAAGGAAGAAAATAAGTCAAATGGGGCCTATAAATGGGTGGGGACCACTTTGTGAGGTGTCATTGTCACTGTTCATTGTAGAGTTGGAGAGGTGGGCCCTAAATTTATTTTGCTGATTTCTCCCATTTCGACCGACGGTTTCAATATCCATGACTTGCAGATAAGAGCTCTTGCAAAATCTATCCTTTTCAGTGGTTTACATTTTGAATTTACTCACCCGAAGGTCCTCTATGAGGCTGTTAGGGTCTCTATGAGCAAGGTCGCACCTTTCATGGGTAAAAGAGTAACTGGGTCACACTTGTGAGGATTTTTTGAGCAACCTGGTCTCTCTTTTTGGCTAGACATGCGCGACCTGGTCCCTGGGTGGCCTTTTTTGCTGAAAGCTGTGGCTGACAGCTGTGTTTTGCTTGTGCAGGATGGCTGAGATTAAGTGGCATGAGAGAGACTGTAAAGACCTCTGGGAGGTGGCATTGTGGGATGGGAATGTGCGTGGTGCACTGGGTTGTTGTGGATTACTGAAGTTTATGTGGATTCCTCTTATGAAGAGCTTGCGTCTACTACTGCAGACTCTGGTAAGCTTTTGGGACATTGGGGAGGAGGCGTTCATAATCCAGGGGAAACATATTGAGATTACGTTGTTGGATGTATACTTTTTGACTGGACTGCCTATGTTGGGAGTTGTTGGTGACTTGGCACCAGTCCTGTCTCTGGGGGAGACGTTGGAGGAGTTATGTGATAGGCACTGTTACGCTACTGCATATGTGCGTGGCTCACACATATTGATGTGTGACATTGAGGACTTGTCGACACGGGTGGTGGCGACAGTACTGCTGCGTATCTTGGGTTCCATGGGGAGCCATAAGATATCTGGAGGGCAACTGTAGTTGGTAGAGTGTGCTATGAGGGGCACTTACTATGGGTGGGCCCAGATGTACCTTCTGGCTGTTCGACGTTAGCTGAACAATGCGAGGGCATATGGGGCAGACTTTTGTTTTGGATCCTTTTTATGCGCTTTTGTTTTTGAGAAAGTACCTAATCTGCGTCCACATCGGGTAGTGCAGGATAGTGGTTCGTGGGAGTCATGGATGCATAGGTGGTGCCAGATGATGGTACGAGAGGGTGGCGATAGAGTGGGCCATTTATTTACAGAGGATATTCTAGATCAGTGGCAACAAATTCCAGTGGTTATTGAGGAGTACCCGTATGCGGGTATGGATTATCATGGGGACCCCGAGATGCCCTGACCTCCAGGCCAGGCATGTGGACCAGTTGATATGTATGTGTGATGTTTTTGTGTTCATATTTATACATAGAGTAGTTTAGCTGGTTGATAGTTGTATAATTATATGCATAGAGTAATAGCGTCTTTGTTTGTGTATGTAGATATTGGTCCTCGCCCGCCGCCCGGGTATTAGAGGTGGGTGGTTGCGATTGTGGACGCAACGGTCCCTGCGGGGAACCCTCGTAGGTGATGATGGGAGGTAGACTCTATTTTTCCGCACTTGGAGCAGATTGCTAAGGTGATCTCTGACATCGGTTGGCAGCATTTAGACAATGAGCTAATCACCGCCATTCATAGTGTGCCTCCGGAGTGGACCTCTGTGATGAGGAGGATGGCCGTGGCCTGCGATTAACTTTGTAGGGCAGCGCAAGGGGATCTTCCTGTAGAGGACGATGAGTCCTCTGAGGAAGATGATGATATTGACCCAGATGATGAGGATGAGTCTGGGTCAGATTAGCAGCCAGTGGGGTTGCCCCTAGTGCATTGGTGCACTTAGTATTTTTTGCATCACTATGTATATTCAGTTGAGAAAGGATATGTGGCTTCTCATTTTGTACTGGACATATTTTGGACATGCAATTTATATACCTATATATATTTTTGACGCACGTGGATGCACTTTTTATGGTTTTATATGTGAGTCTTTTTATGATGATGTGAAATGAAATGCCTATGTGATGTATTTTTTACATTTGTATGCATGCTTATATATGATGATGCATGATGTTTTTTGTATGTTTCCTATGTGTGATGATGAATGTGCCAATTCAGAATGTCATTAGCCATTTGATCCACTACACTATTGAGGTTTTTGGGAACATGCGTGAATGTGATGGATTCAAATGTCCTAACCATTTGTTTAGTGCGTAGGAATTTTGTAAAGAGGCAGGGATCGCGTATCGAGTAACAGTTGTTCAACTAAGAAACAAGCAGCTGGGAGTCTAAGAAGACATCGAGATGGAAGATGCCCAACTAGAGGGAGACAACCAAGAGGCCATTAACACCATCATATTCAGCCTGGTTGTTGGTTGCAATGCCCACGCATATTCCGTCGATATGGATCAACTCATGCGACGGGGAGTAGATGACCCATGCAGTCAAGGCAAGGTTTGGAGACTATCTACTTGCTCCGTCAACAAATCCAATGTATCGAACCGAGGTAGGATTCATCTGGAGCAATGAAGGAAACAACACATAAGACTCACTTTGAAAAAAAAAGTGTAAAACAAAAAAGGACAATACTATGTTACAAACTGAACTACATGTCACTTAAAGAGGCAACGTTAGAGGGAAAGTGGTTTGGACTTCTAAGGGATCAGCAGTCATTCCTTTTTGTGACATGATGAACCATAGGATATGGCTCGTTGGGACACAGAAAACACACTTGAAAGGGTTCAAGTAGATCCTGTACTTATGACACCGCAGGAAGGTTTGCTGTAAGTCATCTATGTGTTGTGCTTTCTTCTATGACCGCGCAATGAGGTTGTCAAGATAGTCCAACATGATGTGGATGAGATCATGGAAGAATTATGTCATGGCATGCTAGAAGGTGGCTCCAACATTCTTTAGACAAAAGGGCATTACTCGATACACAAATGTGCCCCATAGGGTTGTGAATGTAGTCTTGTAGCGATCTTCTTTCTGGATCTGGATTTGGTTATATCTGGAAAACCTGTCCATGAAAAAAAAGACCACATGTATGGCGCATGCATCGATAATCTGATTGATGAAGGGTGTTGGGAATTTGTATTTGGGACACGCCCAATTCAGATCGTGGAAGTTTGTGAAAATGCAGATGGTACCTTGCTTTTTATTCACGGGAACAGGATTTGAAACCCAAGTGGTGTAAGCAATGGGGTAAATGAAGCCGGCCGTGCGTAGCTTCTCTATTTCAGCTTTGACTACGACAACTTTGGAGGGATGAATGGGCCGCTACTTTTGGCGCACATGGGCCACATCGGGCCATGTGTCGATGTGGTGTTCCATGATGGACGGATCCAACCCCGGAATTTTAGTGTAAGACTAGGCAAAGATGTCGCGGAATTATTGGAAGAGTGCTTTGTAGGAAGCAACTTCTTTCGAGGAGAAGGATTCCCCCAACATGATTTCCTCAACAACCTCAGGATTGGTTGAGGTGTTGATTTTTATGGTTGGTGAGATCTTGGCCATGTTCCCTTCTTCGAAGGCATTTGGTGCCGGAATGGGATTTTTGAACTAGTCGACTTTCCCATGAATGAAATCCTTTGTTTCAACGGAAAACTGGTCAGATTGCGATCCAATTTCTTCGGGGAGGAAGAACGAGCGGTGGTGCATGTCATCCCAAGGTTATTCTGGGGCGGTTAAGGCTTCAAGTATCTCCTCATCATTATGAAAGCAATGAAGAGACAGGTCTGATGGATTGTCAGTGATCGTGGAGATAAGAGGGTCTGTGGAACTAGACATCATTTAAATGGACATGGTGTCTGAAGAAGGACGTGGGGGGTGGATTTCTTTGATTAGAGTGATCTCAGATTCAAGGGAACGGTGTCAAAGGTTGGCTAGAGATGTTTAAAACTCAGGCAAGTCCAAGAAGTGGTGAGAATAGTGTCCATACAATCCACAAAGGGCGCAACCATGGTTTGTTCTCAACGACATGTTTCTCACTATTGGCCCGCTTGGGAGTTCAACCACGGGGATGTTTTCCGTTGTATCCATGGAATCTAAATGCACGTGGATTATGGGAATCTCAGGGAAGTTTTGAGTTGCATGGCCCTGTTCTTCATAGATGGCGCAAGGTGGGATCTGTGGAGGTTCAGCGGTAGCTTTCATGTTTTTTCCCTTGGCCCTTTTTGGGTGGGGCGGTATGGGTGCGGTGGTTGGTTTTTGCGGGCTAGGTGGAGAATGAGATTCAACTGTAATGGGTTGTATGGGGGTTAAGACTACCTGGGGAATTGGAGGTTGGGATGGTGGATCGAGGTACCACATAGGGATCCCCAATGTAAGATTATGAAAGTTTCAGGTAGCCATTATTGGCTTACTCATGACGTTAGGGGGGGGAAATAGGAAGGGATTTGTGTGGACTGGGGAGGAGCCCAAGTAACTACTTGATGGTTGCATGTGGGGATGTGGTTGTGGTTGCAGATGTGCATAATGCTGTGGCTGAGGATGGTGTTGTGGCTACGGATACTACTGTGACTGCGGATGATGTTGCGGCTGTGAATGCTGTTGCGGCTGCGGATGTTGTTGCGGCTGCTGTTGGAGCTGCGGTTGCTATTGATGTTTAGGTGCAGTAGTGCTAGATGAGAGCATGCACAAATCTGCAGTCTCATTTGGTGTCAGCGGTGGTGACACTAAGGGGAAGGAAGCCATCATGGTGGTATCAGCAAACAACCCAGGGCCTACATTCAACAGTGGGGAGGTTGGTATGTTGTCAACCATGGTATTGGATGCATGGATAAAATTTGTGGGTGTGGTTATCCCTTGTGGATCGATGGTATTGATCATAGGGATAACATTGGCTGGTGCAGTTAGCCCTTGTGGATTGTGATAAGTTAACTGGTAAACCGTCACAATTTTCCTATCGTGAGGGAACATCATGAGATGGAAAACAATTGATGCTACGACTCTCATGGCATACATATAACTTCTTCTGAGGAGAAGGCTATAGTCGAACTGAGCATTAGCAACCTTATGTCAATCAATACTATTTTCCTGGCTAACGTGATGGGGACGTGCAGGAGGATACCTTGGGATTTAGTGGGATGGCCATCATCAGCCCTCAAAGTAGTGGTGGATGGTTGCAGATTTGGAGACCCAAGTTTCTGACATACTAAGGTTGACATGACGCACGTGGATGCCCCCTTGTCCATGATGCACCAGTGCACGACCAAATTTCGAATGGATAATGGGATCTAGAAAGCAATGGTTGATGGCATCTGTGGTTCTCTGTTCTCTTTGTTGAATGTGATCAAGTTGGAGTCAGAGGGGTCTACAGCACCGAGGGCGGCTAGTAAGGCTTTCCACTGTGTTGGGAAAGTTTTAAGTACCTCAAGAGCGGACATGGTCATGGGTGTTTGGCTAAGTCNTCACAACAGCTCTAGTCATGACATTGTTGGAAACCCGCCGTATGGGGGGGCATGGGGGAAAAGGGGGTAAGTGAAGAGGTGTACTGGTTGTTTTGGACGTGGATGCCCTTGATGGATCAACGGTTTTAGTGTTAGTTTCATATTGATTTCATCTGGTTTGTAAATTGACCTCTTCAGTTGTCAAGGCTAGCAAATGATGAACACTTGATTCTATTGTTGGAGGTGCATTTGGGGTGGTGGGATTGGGTTGGGAAGTAGGTGCAGTTGCTACCGGTCCTTAGACTGGTATTGGTTTTGGAGCACCATAGGAGGAGGAGGTCCTAGTGGTGCCGGATTGGGTTGAGGTGGGGCTGCTATTTTGGTGGCATGATGAATCTCATTATTAATCTCCTGCTTAGCATGACCCATGAAGGGACACTCATGTGTATAGTGCCCGTAGACCTCTCATAGTGTGCACGGTTGGTTTGTGCGCAATGGTGCATTATGTCTTGGTGCATTTGGTTGTTGAGGATTTTGGGCTAGCCAGTTTGCCTCGACATTGTTGGGAGGATTCGGTTGTTGACCGCCTCCCCATGGTTGATTGTTGCCTTGGTTCCGGGCTCGGTTATTTCTGGCTTACCCTTGTTGGTTATTGGGGGTTGGCTGGTTGGGACGGTTTCGATGTGCAAACACCTGTCCCAAAGGTGCTGGCGGAGTGGGGGAGGGGGCTTGAGAGGCTTGCATAGGTGGTGCGTAGTAGACTTGGGGGGGTGGAGGTGCCACAAATGTGGGCATTTGTCCCACATATTGTTGTGCTGGCCAAGCTAATGCCTAGGCTTGTTGCTGCGGCATAGGTTGTACATAAGAGGTTGTAGCTCTGGATTGAGACATCATTCTTGCATAGTCAGGAGCTTGGTTTGTGTAGGCAACACTAGGGGTGTTGCTTGGTTGAGTTGGCACCATAGGTGGTGTCGGACGGTGTTGTGATTGGTGGGAGACAGAACCTATAATGCCATCTGTGGCATGGGATTCCCTTGATGCATCGTGGTAGGACGTACCTGCATGGGGAGCTTCTATAATGATGGTGTAGAGGTATCCAAACTGTGTGTAAATCAGGTCAATCTTTTGGGCCTTCAAGATGACCTCTTCTTCTATGTAGGGATGTTCAGAGGCTATGTCCTTGGCTATAGGTGGCAGCAAGGTTTTCAAGAAGCAGTCCAGGAAGATCCTGTCATCAAGCTTGATCTTGCACAACCTGTGATGTCGCCTCCACTTGTGGATGTGGTTGGTGATGTGGGTCGCAGTGTTCTTGCGGCAAGATAGCAAGATTTCCACTTATTCATCATATCTGACGGGGAGTTGGAAATATTGCAGGAACATAAAGGCCAAGGAGTTGAAATATGGATACTTGGCTTGTGGTAGCTCAATGTACCACTTGGCTGCAACACCTATGAGGGTGTGTTGGAACAGTATGAGTTTGATCGAATCATCTACGATGATGTTTAATGAGCACCATAGGTGAAACGTCATTATATGGTTTTGGGGGCACTCCCTTGCCTTCCCTTCAAACTTGGGGATGTCTGAGGGGAGTTTGGTTGGCATGGGAGGCCAAAAGGTTTGATGGAAGATGGGGTCATTTGTTAACCTAGCCAAGTCAGGCAGGTTGAGGCATGCCATGAAAGGGAGGTTTGACCCTAGGTTAATGTGTGATGACCAGCAATGGTGGTGGGGTTTGTAGGAACATGATGTACCTGCACGATTGGGGGTACTTGTGGCACAGTTTGAATGGAAGGGCCACTACCCCCATGTATGATCGGAGGGGTAGTGTAGGCTGAAGGGTCACTACCCCCATGCATAAAAAGTGGGACCGTGTGAGTGGACGTGCCATTGTCCCCAAGCATGACAGGTGGGACAGTTTGACTGGTAAGTATGGGTGGAGGTAGCTGACTTATGACAGTCTGCATGATAGTGCTAGGACCACCCACAGGGGTGCTGGTGGTAATGTGATGTATGGACATGGGTCCACTGGCAATCACAAAGCCGAAAAGTGGATCTGGGTATGCATCAACCATGGGGATAGATGGTGTAGTGTGTAGATATGGTACAGATTGATATGATTTTGAGTCTGAATCAAAGGCTGTATGGCCTTCTGACGGTGTAGAGGGTTGTCGGGAATGGTCTTAATGGTGTTGGTTTAAGGACTTTAACTATGGTGGATCACCTCTTAGGCGTGAGGAAGAGCGTGGGGGATCAATTGTGTCTGGTTGGTAGATCAGGTGGTGAAATCAGGGAGTGATGTTCTGGACCTTGGTTTTAGTGGTTTCCTATTGGATTTTAGGTGGTCACTTGGCCACCAAGACCGCCAAGAGACAACACTTGGCTTTTTCCTCATGGGAGTGCTAGTCAATCGGTAGGGGTTGTTGGCCGTTTCGCTTGGAAATTCCTCTCAGTGGCCAGCTACTTTGGGGTTCCCGTGGTACTCCTCACAATGAGTTTCTGGGCTGAGCCCAAGTACTTCCCATGGTTAAGGCAGTCAAGGACTTATGTCCTCAAAGATTGCAATTAGTGTAAATTAGTGTTTGAATTAGTGTAAATTAATAAATTGTAATGGCTATCTCAGCGTCATGAACTGAGTTTGGTTGTTTTATTTGGTATGATTTGTATGCATGTCCATTGTATTTTTGTTAGAATTGGTGGCTACTTGTATGGTTTATGAATATTCTGCAGAGATTGTCTGGTTTATTGCATAACTTATAACATGGGCAAGTTGTTTATGAAAGTAGTAAATTGTGAACGGAAATTCAAAACATGTCATACATGAATCTGAACTATGGTAGACTTACTAGGTGACTACCTTACACCTGTATTTCTCTTCAACCAGGAAAGAGTGCTGGGCTCTCAACAAAATGGGACTAAGCCCATCCGTAGATCCTCAGGTCACTCTCCGAGTGCAAGGTCGGTCAATAGGGAGGACACAAACGCTGTGAGGCCCCCTGGTCCTACCACCCCCTGCACCTTCCAAGTCACCCGTTTTTAGTGGTCTCGAAAAATTACAAATGAAGTGCTTATTACTATATGAGCTGCATCCTTCATCTTATCCTAGAATACCCCGAAGGGTGAGGACTGGGTAGAGGAGGAAGGGCTAGGAAAAGTGTTAATTTCCAATTAAGAATTGAAACTTAACCTAAAGTAATTTCTTCAACCTTTAAAACAGATTCATTATACCATTAACTAGTTAAATTTATCAATGATTTACACAGATTGTATGAAATGAACACAAATGGCTGGACAGAGGCGGCTGAGCCGCACTGACAGTCCAGATAGCTTAAAAAATTGAATATGAGAGACAGGTCTCCTGTTTCAGGGCCAATGTGGCGAGGGGGTCACCAATTTTTCCAAAATATAGGCTAGGGGGTCGCTCAGAAACAGAAAACAAGAGCAATCTGGCTCCTGATAGGGAAGTTGTACCTTTCGTCCTGGTCTCCTATTTCAGCTTGATAAGTGCGACCTGGCTCGAAAAATGGAATTTTTTTTAACCTGAGCAGGGAACGACCGATAGTAACTTTTACTATTGTAGAATGGGCTCGGGTTGGCCTTAAGGAGGCTCGCCTGTGAACTAAAATGTAGAAAAAGATAGATCTAAACTAGATTTAATAGAAAATGAACTAGATTAACAGAGCAAAAACAAAAAACTGAAACTTGAAAATAAAATCCAGGGATCTTGTGGGATTGACCTGGGATGGTCACTAGTTCTATAGTAGGGCTTTCAAGCTAGATACGAGCAGGAACATCTCCCTTCCATCTATAGGACAGAAGGGTAGGGTTCCTGATGGTTGGAAGAAACCTGCAAATAAGTGTTAGGGCCAAGCTATGGAAACCCTGCAAGAAATGGTTAGAAATCAGAAGATGGGTGCAAGCAATCAAAGGAGAACCTGCAACAAACCATTAGAAAAACAACTTGTAAGCAAATAAAGTTAGAAAACCAGAATTAAAATGACACACAAAAAAAGTTATACCTTTTGTTTGGGTGGAAATGGGCCACCATGCCTTAGGTTTGGAAGCACCTCTCTCTTTGGGATGGAAGCTTGGCTTGTGGAGCAATGGAGAAGAGGGAGGGTGAATGGCTTGAGAGGCAAAGAGTCTCAAGGCACTCACATGGGTAACATAACGATAGGGAGAGAAGGAGTGTTTTGAGAGTGACCCCCACCCCTCTATTTATAGTTTTTTTCTAGATATTTAGGGTTTTAAGCCCCTGGTTAGGGCTTTAGCCCCTTTTTTGGGATTTAAGCCCCTTTTTCCCAATTATTATCTCCTTTGGGGGTCTTAAGTTCCTTTGAGGGGGTTTATCCCCTTTTTGGAGGTTTTAGCCCCTATGAGAGCTATTTTGGCTCTTTTTAGGGGTTTTTAAGCCCTTTTTCATATTTTTGAGCCTTAGCAAGGGTGTGGGGGTCAAATGAGGGTCGTACATAGATGTATTTGGGTGGTGTAGGTCATGTAGAGCTCTTTAATGGATTTTTTGGGTTAACAAACATGGATATATTTCTTGTAAACAAAGGATGAAGTATTTGGAAAATTCATGGAATTCAAAGCCTTGATAGAGAATCATTCAGAAAGAAGAATCAAGACACTTAGAATAGACAATGATAGAGAATATACTTCAAAATATTTTGAAGCCTTTTGTAAAGAACCTGGAATCAAGAGGGAAATAACTACTCCCTACAATCCTCAACAAAATGGTGTTGCAGAAAGAAATAATAAGACCATTATGGAAGCAGTGAAGACAATGATACATGATCAAGATCTTCAAATGCATATATGGGATGAAGCAGCACAGGCGACAATTTATGTACATAATAGATTTTCCCATAGTGCCCTTGGATTCAAGACTCCAGAATAAATGTTCATAGGAAATAATCTTGAAGTGAGCCACGTCAAGATATTTGGTTTCATAGTATATGTTCATATACCAAAGGAAAACAGGACCAAGTTGGACCCTTTTAGAAAGAAGGGAATATTTGTTGGATACTGTGAAGTCTCCAAAGCCTTCAGAATATACATTCCAAGATTCCATCACATGGAGATTAGTAGAGATGTAACAATTGACTAAGAAGAAACTCTCAAGAGATCTAGAAAGTTCCAACATGATGAAGTATATGAAGAAGATGTACCTCCCATAAATGTAGAAGCTGCACCATCCCCCGAATATGAAACACCAGAAGACCATGATATGCTAGAACCTCAAGAAACTCCTACTATGAATATGTCAGGAAAGAGAAATCCTTCTCGGGTAAGGTAAATTATAAAAGAAGCAGAGAAGTATGGAGCTCCAGAAGGATCCATAAGAGTAAGAAAGAATTCAAAGCCATTTTTCAGTTATGTGGCTTTGATGTGTGATCTCGTAGATCAAGAACCTTGTTAATCCCTTATTGATGACACATTACACCATATAGTGTGGCACATTACCCCCTATATTGTGGTGCATTACATATTATGTATGTAGGCTTGGGTATAATAGTTGGTTTATTAGTTGTTATTGTACATCATTATCTCCTATATATAGGAAGGAGATATTCTCATTTATAACATAATATCATCTTATCTTGTCTTGTACATAGAGTAAGGAGGTTTCTCCCTCGAAGAGGATTGACATTTATCTCTGCTATTCATCTTTTAGGCGTGGATTACTCTCTTACTTTCTATTTATGCTCCTTTTATGCTATATTTAGGATTTGGTTGCATAACATTTGGTATCAAAGCTCTCTCCTCGAGACTAGCTTCGGAAAAATGAGTCATCTTGGAACTTTCAATACAACTTTTTTTCTACAAGGAATCAGAGATCTAGGTTAAAAACCCACTTCCAAAATAGGCCAAACTATCTCCAGTAAAAAATTTAGATCCCGATCCATTACATTTTTGGATATAATTTTGGAGGAAGTGAGAAAAAGTTCATATATGAGGAATCCAATATCCAAACAGAGTGAGACCAGTTGCATATGAAATAATATGGACCAGGGTATATGTGTTAGAATTTTCAGATACAGAAACAAAACAGTGGACACGTGGCATATAGTAGAAGTTTTGTATTCTGGATAGGCAAAAAATAAGAGGGTTTGGTATATTTGCAATAACATTTTGTTGGCTCATCCAAATTAGGTCATATTTGAGGCATTGGAAAGAGGACAGATCAATGTACTACAGGACAAAGTTTCAGCCTCAGAGGAGTCGCAATTCAAATTTTAATTCAGTTACAAGTCGGCCCTAAAAAAACCTCCCAATCAGTGATTGAAAAAGGTACGCCATTTTGCATTTGAATAATTTCTAGTAGAAGGATATATTTGTGGTATAAAATAGAGTGTGATATTGTTAAAAATTCCACCAAAATAAAGGGGAAAGAATAACACTCCACTCAAACCCCCAGAGGGTTCATCCCCAACCTATGAGGAAATGGAAGACATTTCATTTAGAGTGTCCAAGTTGGAAGATATGATTAAAGAAAGTGTGAAAATTGATGACTTTGCTAAATTAGAAAAGACAATGGCTACTAAAGAGGATCTCAAAGGGATGGCTAGTAAAGAATATCTCCAAAACTTGAAGGAGTTTATCAAGCATAACTTTGTTCCTCAACTATCTACTCAAGAAGAGGATAAGGAGGAACAAGATGAATTATTCCAGTCATGTTTGGAGAAAATTGAAAAAAAATTGGAGAGTAGGAATTTGGAGTCCTCAAAAGTTGATGATTCACTACAACATCATAGGTTAAATTCAGGTCCAAGAAACTTCTTTAGCCCCAATATTGACATGTGAAAGTTTGATGGCAAGGATCCAATCACATGGATTTTTTAGATGGAGCAATTCTTTGATCTACACAAAGTTCCCACTACGCAAAAGGTAACTATTGCATCCTTGTATTTAGAACCTGATCAGTTTGTATGGTACCAATGGATTTGTGACCGTAAAAAGGAGTCTATTATCTCTTGGTCTATATTCATCGAAGAATTAATTGCACATTAGGGGGATATAAATAGCAACACCTTCTTCAGTCAATTGGTAAATCTCAAGCAAGAAGGGTTAGTTATAGATCACATCAAGCAATTTCAGCAGCTAAGTCTCAAAGTGAAGAATGTTTCAGAAGATAATTTATTAGATCTCTTTATTGGAACCTTGAAAGATAACATTCAACATGAGGTGCGTCTTTTTGAACCATCATTGCTAGAGAAGGCTTTCATGATGGCAAGGAAGGTTGAAAATAAAAATATGGCAATGATTACTAGAAAGGCCTTCTCCAACACATATAGAGAAAATAATGTTGCTTCTCCTAAACCACCACAAAGGTTCACACCCCAAAAACTAGATGAAAGAAGAGCAACAGGATTATGCTTTAATTGTGACAAAAAGTATATTAAGGGACATAAGTGCACTGAGAAGAAATTATCTTACATAGATTATGAAGAGGAAGAACGAAAAAGAAGAGGCAACTTCAAAAGAAATAGAAGAAGATACTTAAGAAGAAATTACTCCCACCATATCTCGTCATGCATTGGCTGGAATTAGCACTCCTCAAACTCTCAAGATAGAATGATACATAAAAAATAAGAAGGTAATCAGTGACAAGCTACCAGTTCAAACGATGTTACCAAAACATGATGAGGAAGGAAAAATCATCTTGGAGCTTGAAGAAATTACTGAAATACGATCTAGACAACTTCAAAATCGATCAATTTCAGAGTATCTCATTAAATGGAAGAACTTACCCACAGAAGATTCAACATGGGAAGATGAGTCCTTTATACAGCAGCATCCAGAACTACTTCATCATTGAGGACAACAATTTTTGAAGGAGAGGGGCATGTTAAGCCCTTATTGTTATAATAATCAACCCATAGTTTACCCACTTAGACATTAATTCCATTATTTTTGTCTTATTTGCCTAGTTCATGTGTCCCACCTTATGCAAGTTGCTATTTGCCTATCCATAGAGGTCAAACTTGCCCTATTTGACTCATGTAGCACATGGGAGAGCTAAATGAATCAATTTTGCTTTATTTCTGGCCTCCTAGGCCCCCTTCTGCTTTTTCTTCTTTATTGTCTGCTTTTTCAGTGTTTTAAGGCAAAAGGAAAAGCTAGACTAGGTGAGGTTGACTTGTTTTTTGTCCTACACATCCTCCTCTCTTTTATCCATGAAAAAGCATGTATGAGCTGCCATTCCACCACTCTTTAGCTTGCCTATGCCTTTTTTCCAATTCGTGAGCTCCATGACAGATTTGGGATCAACTTTTTACACCTATGGGGGATTTGCTTATTTTTGGTAAGCCTGCTTTATGCTAGATTTGATTTGCTCCTCATGCAATCAAATACTTGATGTATTCTATTTATTCAGCATCCTATGTTATTACAGGGTTGGCTATTGTACACTCAGTTAATACAATTTATTGTTATAGCTCCATATTCAGTCTCTTTTGTGAGTGATTTTGCATGATCAATTGATAATTGTTGTGAGTAAAATTAATCTATTGCTGGGATTAATTTCCACATGGTATCAGAGCAATTGTAAGTTGTTTCTCTCCTTCAAAAATTGTTTTGCAGGTTCAACATCAAAGACTGGGAGCCTTCTACTGACAGCCGGGACAGATTTTCTAGAGCTATGGATCAATCACAGAAAACTATCTTGAATCCCTTCAATTTCTTTGAATGGAAAGCAGAGATGGAGATACTGTTGAGAGCGAAAGGCCTCTACAGGGTGACTATGGCAACATAAGCAGAGCCCAATGCAGCTGCAGAGAAGATAAAATGGCACAACAGGAGGGATGAGGCTTATGGCCTCCTATGTCTGAGTATTTCTAGAGACCTCCTTTTCCATCTTGATGGATTGACATCACCGAATGAAGTATGGGAGAAGCTTGCTGATCTTTTTGGAAAGAAATATGATGTCACGTCCCCATGCCTCCGACCGACAAAGAGGACGCGACTACGAGCTTTATCAGACCGGGCTAACCGCCCCATGAACATGTACAGGCTTAAATATTGCATAAAATAGAATGCTTAACATGCATAGATGAAATTATCTACCAAGCATAGTGGAAAACAACATTCATTCAAACAAGCATTCTTTCAACATGTTCATTTCATTTTCATTAACAGAAATTAAGAATTGCAGAGGTAAAATACGCAAGATCACTTATCTTATGATGAATTCGATCCGCAACCAGCTACGTCGCTGCAACGTTCCACCCAACCATAGGCCAGCGTGCTCCTTAATCTCTCAGCAACGCTACCACCCCCGAGCTGGGCATGATTCTCCAAGGAATAAGGGAACAATAGGCTTACACATAGCCAAGGATACCCAAAACACATAGCCAAGCCAACAGAGTTGGATTTATCAGGCCATTAAGGAGTTGGATAAGGCAGATTGCTAAGCTGGTGAGCTCATTACAAAGCCAAGGACACCTACACCAGAACTAGCCTGACCTCTAAGACACCCATCCACACCCAACACAAGGAATCAGTCCCTTCTCTGCTACACAGTCCCTCGGGCCCTGCATTCCCTTCTAGTGCTATTCAGGGGTGATGGAGAAGAAGGTCATCCCTCTAGCTCTGTCTGTGTGGTTCCAGCCACCAGGTTTGTCAAGCGAATCTAAGCCAACATCCCTGCTCCTCTCACAATCCGAAGACCAACCATTGCACTCAGGTAACTCATTTAGTTGTCATAGCTTAAACAGGGAAAAATGAATCTCAAGTGACATACAACAAATTCCCAAACGCAACAGCAACACACTTACAGCAAGGGAAAATCAACAATCTGTCCAAGGCAATTGAGCCACGGGAAGACTCACACAGTCCACACTAGAAACGAATTTACAAAATCCCGGCCTGGGCGTGAGTAACAATAAACGCAGAACCCACAATTCGACCCAGGGGGAAAGGATTCAGCCACATCATTCACAAATTCGTGGAGGGAAACGACGTGGGTAAAAACCAGAAAATTCCTGTGCGTGGAGAAGGATAACGGACCGGAAATGGTGGGAAAAATGAACAGAGCACAGAGAGGACGCAAAAATTGGGCATGCGTGAGTGTTCAACAAACTCGTGGAGCCGAGAAAATGTCTGCGTGAGACCGAAAACGCCAAGAGCCTGTGCATGAGGATGAACAGCAATGGGGAGGACACGAATTGCAAGTCTCTAGCGTTTTTGCAACTCGTGGGGAGGAAGAAGAGTCTGCGTGAAGGATGAGGACGAATTTAATGAAGGGTGTAGGCTAGGACTGACAGTCCTGCCACCCCACACCCCAAAACAATAACTGCCATAACTCCTCCCAGCTGCCAACAGAAATTCTTAATGAAGGTGGTTGGAATAAGACAAGGGAAAAAGACACATGGGTATTTTCCCTCATTGGCTAACGTTGACAAATTTCCCCCACCCTTATCCTTGTGAAAATCATGCCCCATTCGATTTAGTTTCCGCGACCGTAGCTGGTTGTGTTCATTTTAATTATAGATGCATATTCACATGAGGACCAACATAATATATGCCGCATGCCCCGATATACCATCGGTGACAAATTTAAATCCTAAAGATAACGTGACCGATAAATGGTGGGGCCTTGGCCTTTAACTCCACACCATGATCATTTACAATATATACATCATATACATCTAATGTAACGGGGTCAAAACTGAGACATTACATTCCCCTCCCCCTTCAATAGCACTGTCCTCAGTGCTTACAAAATTGAACAAAATGCTACACTGGTATCGCCTCAATGTTCCGCAGAATTGAACAAAAATGGATGTGCCAATCGCATGGCATCCTACAGCTCCCACGTAGCCTCTTCAGGTCCGTAGTGCTCCCATTGCACCTTTACTTGACCTATGGCTCGGTTCCGGAGCATTGTGACCTTCCTGTTGAGGATGCGCATTGGCTCGATTCAGAACTCTCCCTCGGGTTCCACCTGAATCACATCCCAATTTATCACATGGTTAGGATCATGTACATATCTTTTAAGCAAAGAAACATGAAAAACATTATGAGCTCTAGTGTTAGCAGGCAATGCAAGTATATATGCAACTGGCCCTATCCTTTCAAGCACTTCAAGTGGCCCACAATATCTCGGTGACAACTTGGCACAACTTCCAAGCTTCAAGGAACTCTTCCTTGCCCTCACTCTGAGGTAAACATGATCCCCAACACTGAACTCCCTGTTCACCCTATGCTTATCTGCATAGCTTTTCTGTCGGTCCTGTGCTGCTTTCAGCTTCTGCCTGATCTTTACGACCTCTTGCTCCATTTCCTTGAGCAATTCTGGTCCAAGCACAATCCTGTTCACGGGATTGTCCCAAGTCACTGGTGTCCTACACCTTCTTCCATACAAGGCTTCATATGGACTCATCCCCAAGGATGCCTGATGTCCATTGTTATAAGCAAACTCCACCAAGTGTAAGTAATCTTCCCACTTGGTTGGTTTGTCCATCACATACATGCGAAGCATGTCTTCAAGCACCTGATTAACTCTCTCTGTCTGACCATCTGTCTGAGGATGGTATGCAGTGTTGAAGTCTAGCTTTGTACCCAAATATGCAAACAACCCCTTCCAAAATTTGGAAGTGAACTTGACATCTTTGTCAAATACTATTGCCTTCGGCAGTCCATGCAATTTGAATATCTCCTTCATGAAGATCCTTGCAATGTCATCCGTTTGATGCATGGACTTAACCGGTATAAAATGTGCTGCCTTTGTCAACTTGTCTACCACAACCATGATAGAATCATGTTGTCTCCAAGTCATCGGCAATCCTGTAATAAAATCCATGGAAATAACTTCCCATTTCCATTCCGGAACTGGCAAAGGCTGCAACAAACCTGCAGGATGTTGATGCTCAACCTTTACATGTTGACATTTCATACACCTTGAAATGTATTCAGCCATATCCCTTTTCATACCTGGCCAAAAGTACTGCTTTCTTACTGTAGCAATTGTCTTTTGATATCCTGGGTGACCAGAATACAGAGCTTGATGGATTTCATCCATAACAACTCTCCTCAAATCTGCTACATTCGGGATATAAATTCTACCTTTATAAGTGAGAAGTCCATATTCTTCCGATTTATATCCCTCATACCTCTTCTCGAGATTTTGCTGCTGCAATTTGCCTTTTACTTGCTCATACAATTCATCTCCAGCAGCATGACTAACAATCTGCTGCCTCAAATCTGACTGGCAAATACTAAGAGATGCCACATGCATTTCTTGCATTTTCCTGCTGAGTGCATCGGCTACCTTATTTTCCTTCCCTTTTATGTGCTTGATTTCAAAATCAAACTCACATAAAAATTCCAGCCATCTTGCTTGCCTAGCATTCAGAGTAGGCTGATCAAACAAATACTTTAAACCACAATGGCCCGTTCTGAGCTCAAATCTCCTACCCATCAAGTAATGCCTCCACATCTTGAGAGCATGTACTATGGCTGCAAGCTCTAGATCATGAGTGGCATAGTTCCTCTCATGCTCCTTTAGCTTTCTTGACTCATAACATATCACGTGGTTGTCCTGCATAAGGACTCCTCTAAGCCCTTGTCCACATGCATCGGTACACACCACAAAATCTTTCTCTGGATCTGCAACCTTCAATACTGGTGCACTGGTGAGAATATTCTTCAACCTCTGGAAAATTTCTTCGCACCTCGATGTCCATTCGAACTTCATCCCCTTCTTTTCCAAAGAAGTGATTGCATGTGCAACTCTGGAGAATCCCTCAATGAATCTCCTATAGTATCCTGCAAGTCCCATGAAAGATCTTACATCTGTCACATTTCTTGGAGTAGGCCAATTCATAATGGCTTCAATCTTTTCAGGGTCCACAGATATACCCTCTTTTGAGATAATGTGACCCAAGTACTGAATTCTATCTCTATAGAAGTCACACTTGCTCAGTTTTGCATACAGCTGGTGTTCCCTGAGCACTTGCAATGTCAATATCAAATGCTCTTCATGCTCCACCTCATTCTTAGAATAAACAAGAATGTCATCAAGGAAAACAAGAACAAACTTGTCCAAATACTTGCTAAAAACACTATTCATAAGGCACATAAATGTAGCTGGTGCATTTGTGAGGCCAAATGGTACCACTACAAACTCATAATGCCCATACCTCGTCCTGAAGGCTGTCTTATGAATGTCTTCATCCTTGATTCTCACCTGATGGTAACCAGACCTCAAGTCAATATTAGAGAATACCTTTGCTCCTCTCATTTGATCAAAGAGGTCATCAATCCTAGGCAAAGGGTATTTATTCTTCACGGTAACCTTGTTTAACTGTCTGTAATCAATGCATAACCTGAGTGTACCATCTTTCTTCTTTACAAATAGAACTGGTGCTCCCCAAGGAGACACACTCGGTCGGATATACTTCTTTTCCAACAACTCTTGCAGTTGCATCTTCAATTCTAGCATCTCCGGTGTACTCATCCTGTAGGGTGCTTTGGACACTGGTGCTGCTCCTGGCACAAGTTCAATCATGAAATCAATGTCCCTCTTTAGAGGAAGCCCTGGAATCTCATCAGGAAACACATCCCTAAATTCCTGTAACACCTGATAGTCCTCCAACCTAGGAGTTTCATCTCTCGTTTCCTCCAAGATCTGAGCTGCATACAACTGGCAACCCTTCCTACAGAACTTCTTTAACTGCATTGCTGGAATCTGCTGTACTGAAATCACGTTTGGAATGCCTTTCACCACTACTGGGTTTCCTTCTTCATTCATGCATTCAAAAGTCTTATTGTAGCATTCAAGCTTCACCCTGTGAGCTTCTAACCAATCCATTCCAATGAGAACATCATAGGAACCAAGCGATAGAACATTCAGATCTACACAAGTGACCAATCCATTCATGACCAATGGACACCTCTCTACCACTTCACTGAATTTTCTCTTGGTTCCAGTGGCTAGCTGGACTAACCAAGACTTCCCATGCTTTACTTTCTTAAAAGCACAAATTTCCACTACTCTGGGAGTAATGTAACTATGTGTAGAACCAGGGTCAATCAAAATAGAAATAGATTGCTCAGCAATCTTACCTGCTACTTCCACCACAGCTGACTGGTGATCTGCTTGACGGTCCTCCAGTGCTGCATAGATCCTAGGAACTGCCCTTGCTACTTGACCCACTGTTTCTGCTTCTTGCAGGTTATAGGCTGGCCTTGCACTCTCATTCTCAAGTGGACAATTCCTGCGCATGTGGGGTCCTCCACATTTCCAACACTGAAGTGTCCCTCTATTCTGTTGTGGATCCTTAGGCTTTTCTCCGGTCACTCCAACTGGCTTACTCGCAGCTTGAGATGGCTGCTTTTGTTGATTCCTAAAGCTAGAAGGTTTGAAACCTTTCTTTCTTTGGTCAAACTTCTCGTTCTTCTTGTGCTTCCATGCCTTATGGAAATCAGGTTTACCCTTGCTTTGCTCATAGCAATATTTATCCTTCCTTATTGCTTCTTCAAGAGTTCTCGGTTCATAGAACTCAATTCTATCTTTGTAAGACTGAGGTAATCCACTCAGAAAATGCTGGACCTTCACTTTTTCATCTCGAATGTACCGGACATACCTCAGTAGCTCCAAAAAATTATTTGCATACTCTTCCATGGTCTGCTGTCCCAATCTCAGCTCATGGAACTCCTTAATCTTGTCATCATAATACCTGTCGGATAGGTATTTATGCTTGAAATACTTCTTGAACTGCTTCCACTTCAGTCTCCTTTCACTGATCCTCTTCACTTGCTTGAAGTGTTCCCACCAAATGGATGCTCTCCCATTCATATTGAATATGGCAACTCTCGCCTTCATGTTTCCTGAATAATCATGCACTTGAAAGTACTTTTTAATACCAAGAAGCCAAGATTCAGCCTCTTGTCCAGGCTTTACCTCACCATCAAATGTAGGAGGTTTTGCCTTTTTAAATTCATCACGAGAGCGATCCCTGTGGTGTCTCTTTATTTTCCTTTTATGAGAAGAAGAACTGGAATCCCCACTGGATTCTTCCGAATCAGATGACCCACTAGAAGTCCTTCTCCTTCTCCTAGTACTACTCTTGCTGCCTTCTGGTCTTGCTGTACCTCGTCCAGAATCTATCTTTCTTTGCAAATCTGTCAAACTCTGCAACATTGCAGCATTCAACTGATGCTGCTCTTCCTGGGCTTTGATCAAGCTTCTCATAGTAGCTGCAACATCTGATGGTGTCTCTTGGAATCTCCTTCCATTAGACTCTATGTCATCATTCCTATTACGAACATTTTCTCCCATGGCATCTCGGGCATGCTCATCAGAATCCTGAGCATCATATCCATCATGGGTTCTCATACTGAACCACCCCTTACTTACCAAACCGCACTACCTGGAATACTTCTCTTGAAGGTGACTATAATTCTGCAAACGTGTTAATAACACAAATGTTAGATGCATAACATACAAATCAGAATCACTTACCTTCTCCCTGGAATAATCATAAAATTATAAATTCCCAAACACACAAAATTTTCTTCATCCAAGAACGTCTATCTGAGGGGAACGACGGGGGTCAAGGGGGCTTGCCCCCTTGTGGCTCGCCATTGCAGGGCAGGTCGAGGGCAGCGCCCTCGTTTTTTTTTTTTTTGTAAAACATTTGTTTTCGCGCAATCTGGTGCATTAGATCGCTGCCTCTTTTCTTTTTCAACCTTGAAAATTCCCCTGAAAAACAGCTCAAAATTTCATTGAGGAACAGTCAAAATCTGCGGGAAAAAATTCCACCGAAAACGCAAATTTTCCCTGTGCAGAATCGGATGTCGGCTGTCTTTCTGATCGGCTGTCGGAAGCCTTTGTGCTTCGGGTGGTTTGGTCATTTAGGCAGCCACAACAGCGGCTCTCGAAAGCTCCAATCCTTCCGCAACGGTGGCTCTCGGCGTCGGCTGTCATTCCACATCGGAAGTTGGATGACTTTTTCTCACGTTGAATCGGCTCCCGAAACCATTCTCCCTTCCGCAGAATCGGCTCCTCTTCCATTCTTTCTTCTGCCGAATCGGCTCTTGGAACACTCTTCCTTCCACCGAATCGGCTCCCGATCGGCACTTAGAACAACTTGAACGTCGGACGTCGACGGACTTTCACATCGAAAGCCAAATGGCTTTGGCTTCCGCAATGGCGGCTTGCCAAAGGCCAAATCCTTTCGATTTGGTGAACTAACTTCGAGCCTTAACCCCTTTGACATGTTGGAGATCAGAGGTCTTTACGATCGGATGAGGGATCGCTTTGCCGTCCGCAACGGTGAAAGTTCCACTTTGAGAACTCTTCCGCAACGGCGGACGAGGAACTTCACCAATTCGTCCGCAACGGCGGACAGGAGATCACTCTTGCTTCCGATTTCCCACATTTGGACAAATTTTTAAACCTTTCTGCGGCGTCGGCGATCGGACGACTCTCACTTCGGATGTGGAATTGCTTCACCGTCCACAATGATAGATAGGAGACTTCACCAATCCTTCCGCAATAGCGGAAGTTCACTTCGCCAGTCCTTCCGCAATGGCGGAAGTCCACTTCTCCAATACTTCCGCAACGGCGGAATTCCACTTCCTCCAGTGGTCCGACCGCTCAACACTTAGATGGTTTTTCTGAATTCGTTGGCTCACTGCTGTTCTGCTGGACATAGAGGGTAATTCTTCCCTCTATCAGCGGCTCTTTCTTGGCCGATAGAGGCCCACTGCTGCAACCCAAGCTCTGATACCATGCTGTCACGTCCCCATGCCTCCGACCGGCAAAGAGGACGCGACTATGAGCTTTATCAGACCGGGCTAACCGCCCCATGAACATGTACATGCTTAAATATTGCATAAAACAGAATGCTTAACATGCATAGATGCAATTATCTACCAAGCACAATGGAAAACAACATTCATTCAAACAAGCATTCTTTCAACATGTTCATTTCATTTTCATTAACAGAAATTAAGAATTGCAGAGGTAAAATACGCAAGATCACTTATCTTATGATGAATTCGATTTGCAAACAGCTACATCGCTGCAACGTTCCACCCAACCATAGGCCAGCATGCTCCTTAATCTCTCAGCAACGCTGCCACCCCGAGCTGGGCATGATTCTCCAAGGAATAAGGGAACAACAGGCTTACACATAGCCAAGGATACCCAAAACACACAGCCAAGACAACAGAGTTGGGTTTATCAGGCCATTATGGAGTTGGAGAAGGTAGATTGCTAAGCTGGTGAGCTCATTACAGAGCCAAGGACACCTACACCAGAACTAGCCTGACCTCTAAGACACCCATCCACACCCAACATAAGGAATCAGTCCCTTCTCTGCTACATAGTCCCTCGGGCCCTGCATTCCCTTCTAGTGCTATTCAGGGGTGATGGAGAAGAAGGTCAGCCCTCTAGCTCTGTCTGTGTGGTTCTAGCCACCAGGTTTGTCAAGCGAATCTAAGCCAACATCCCTGCTCCTCTCACAATCTGAAGACCAACCATTGCACTCAGGCAACTCATTTAGCTGTCACAGCTTAAACAGGGAAAAACGAATCTCAAGTGACATACAACAAATTCCCAAACGCAGCAGCAACACACTTACAGCAGGGGAAAATCAACAGTCCATCCAAGGCAATTGAGCCATGGGAAGACTCACACAGACCACACTGAAAATGAATTTACAAACTCCCGGCCTGGGCGTGAGTAACAATAAACGCAGAACCCACAATTCGACCCAGGGGGAAAAGATTCAGCCACATCATTCACAAATCCGTGGAGGGGATTGATGTGGGTAAAAACCAGAAAATTCCTGTGCGTGGAGAAGGATAACAGACCGGAAATGGTGGGAAAAACAAACAGAGCACAGAGAGGACGCAAAAATTGGGCATGCGTGAGTGTTCAGCAAACTCGTGGAGCCGAGAAAATGTCTGCGTGAGACCAAAAACGCCAAGATCCTGTGCGTGAGGATGAACAGCAATGGGGAGGACGCGAATTGCAAGTCTCTAGCATTTTTGCAACTCGTGGGGAGGAAGAAGAGTCTGCGTGAAGGATGAGGATGAATTGAATGAAGGGCGTAGGCTAGGACTGACAGTCCTGCCACCCCACACCCCAAAACAATAATTGCCATAACTCCTCCCAGCTGCCAATAGAAATTCTTAATGAAGGTGGTTGGAATAAGACAAGGGAAAAAGACACATGGGTATTTTCCCTCATTGGCTAAGGTTGACAAATTTCCCCCACCCTTATCCTTGTGAAAATCATGCCCCATTCGATTTAGTTGCCGCGACCATAGCTGGTTGTGTTCATTTTAATTATAGATGCATATTCACATGAGGACCAACATAATATATGCCTCATGCCCCGATATACCATCGGTGACAAATTTAAATCCTAAACATAACGTGACTGATCAATGGTGGGGCCTTGGCCTTCAACTCCACACCATGATCATTTACAATATATACATCATATACATCTAATGTAACAGGGTCAAAACCGAGACATTACATATGAGATGAGGGGACATCAAATCGAAAATGAGCTGATTTCTCTGAGTCCAACAAGCTTTGAATCCCTGCAGCTATATTTCTCCAAGTTCAAAGCACTAGTTTTGCAGCTGAAACAGTGTGGTATTGAAAAGAAAGATGATCAGCTCGTACTGGCCATCCTCTTGAAGCTGGGACCTGATTATTCAGTGTTTGTTTCGACCTTCTATTCCACAAAACTGACAGCTCGAGCCTGGAAGATGCCTACCCTTGCAGATTTCATGGAATCTCTCACACAAGTACAGGACAAGCTGGTGATGATGGGCACCATCAAACCATCCAAAGATCAAGCTTTAATTGCTGGAGATTCAAGGGTGGATTCAAAAAGCAAGAAGAAAGCTCAAAAGCCACCTGAGCAAAAGAGAGACAAGAAACAGTCTCCGGAGGATCTACAAGGTCCCAAGAAGAATAACCAGAAGAAGAAGAACAAAGGTGAAATGAACAAGTGCACATACTGCAATAAGGGCAATCACACTGAAAGCTCTTGATTGAAAAAGCAGATAGACATGCTGACCAATCTCCTGGAGAAGAATGGCATCTCCCTTCCAGAAAGCTCAAAGAAGAGAGAAGGAGGATCAAGTTCAGATGACAGAGAGAGAGTTCATGCTCTAGTTGCTGGCACATCAAAATCACCCAGTTTTATCATTGGTTCTGGAGCTTCAAGACACATGGTTTTGACTAAGGAGGCCTTCTCCTCACTGGATATGTCGAAAGGAACATCTACTGTACTAGGAGATGACTCTCTCACTGAAAGTAAAGGCAAAGGAAGGATAGATCTTGATCATGGTCAGTTCAGCAATGTGCTGTATGTGCCTGGTCTCGCCTCCAACCTCCTGTTAGTGTACCAGATGACCCACATTGGCTCTCCTAAGAAGGTCATATTATCCCCCGATGAAGTTGAGATCACAGAGATCTCAAGTGGTAGAGTCATTACAAAAGGAGTTGCAAATCATGCTCAAAAGGTATACATGTTCTCACACTTCCTACCTTACTCAAACCCCTCTGCTATTCTCATTCATGCTAATGAATCCAGCAAGCTTTGGCATGAAATATTTGGCCACCTTGACTACAAATATCTTTCTGATCTTAGTGAAAAAGAGATGGTCATAGGGTTGCCCAAGATAAAGTTTTCCAAAGGAGTTTGCCAAGGCTGTATCCTAGGAAAACACCCAGAGCACAAATTTGAGAGAGCTAGTCATGAGAGAACCTCTGCACCCCTCGAGCTGATCCACAGTGATGTTGCTGGTCCATTCCCTCATATGTCCATGAGTCAGGCAAAGTATGCATTAAATTTTATTGATGACTTTTCCAGGTATTGCTGGGTTCACTTCCTGAAACACAAGTCTGAAGTTTTTGGCCTATTCAAAGTCTTTAAGGCTTTGGTTGAAAACCAGTCTGGAAGGAAACTCAAGGCCCTCAGATCTGACAATGGTGGTGAGTTTGTCAAGTCTGAGTTTATTAATTATTGTGCAGATGCAGGTATTTAGATGCAACATTCTATCCCTTACACACCACAACAAAATGGTGTTGCTGAGAGGAAGAATAGATCACTGAAGGAGATGGCAACATGCATGATGGAGGCCAAAACTTTGCCACCAAAGTACTGGGCTGAAGCTATCAACTATGCAGCCTATATTCAGAATAGGGTACCTCACAAACAACTTGATGGCATGACTCCCTTCGAAGCATGGAGTGGGCACAAGCCAGATGTGACCCATTTCAGGATTTTTGGCTCAAAGGCTTGGGCTAGAATCCCGACAAAGAAGAGGAAGGCTTTGCAGCCCCAAAGCCAAGAGTGTCTTTTTGTTGGATACTCTATATATTCAAAAGGGTACAAGTTGATAAATTTGATTACAAACAATCCTTTATTGAAAGGTGTGTTCAGTTTAAAGAAGAACCCCTTGCAGAAGTGGAAGTTGGTGAAACCTCTTCACCACTTGAACCTCAAGAAGTAAGTAAAGAGTTTGTTGAACATGATGATTCTGATTTGTATGATGGATATGAGTTTATTTCAGACCCTAACAGCCCCACAAGGCCAAAATGGGCAGCCAAGACACTACATGCAGCAGGTGAGCTAGCTGGGGATCCCAATGACCCAAGGAGGACTAGATCTCAATTTGAGAATGGTCTGTGCATGAAGGATCCTATGTTTGCTGAAAAATGCTATTTGATGGTGGAGTCTGATCCTCAAACATATGAAGAAGCAGTAGGAGATCCAAGATGGAAAACAGCCATGAAGGAGGAGTTCAGCTCACTCCAGAAGAGCAACACATGGGAGTTAGTGGATCTCCCCCCAGGGAGAAAACTAGTACAGTGTAAGTGGGTCTATAAGACCAAATTTTCTGCTGATGGTTCACTGATGAAGTACAAGGCTAGATTGGTATCCAAGGGATACTCACAGGTTCATGGCATAGATCACAATGAGACCTTTGCCCCAGTGGAAAAAATGGATTCCATCAGGCTAGCTCTAGCCATTGCAGCCTTAAGGCGATGGGAGGTACATCACATGGATTT
>LPNX010504879.1:1240338-1289883 GCA_001517045.1 Pseudotsuga menziesii | reverse complement strand
ATATTTGTTATGCAGTAAGTGTGGCTTCTATATTCATGGATCAGCCTCAAGAGATCCATTGGAAAGCAGCCAAAAGGATCCTTAACTTTGTTTAGGGAACAATGACACATGGGATCTTCTATAAAGCAAAATCTGATCTTGAGTTGATTGGATTTAGTGATAGTGATTGGGCAGGTGATAGCACAGATAGAAAGTCCACTTCAAGATATGTGTTCATGCTTGCAGAAGGGCCAATCAGCTAGTCAAGCAAGAAACAGAGAGCCACTGCACTCTCATCTACAGAAGCAGAGTACATAGGAGTTGTTAATGCAGCAACTCAATGTTTATGGTTGCAGGGTTTACTTGGAGAGTGTGGCTTCGAACCTGAGTACTCAACTACCATCTACTATGATAACCAGAGTGCCATTCGAATCTACAAGGATCCAGTTCAGAAGCAGAGAACCAGACACATTGAGATCCATATGCACTACATCAGAGAACTTGTGCATGATGGCACCATTCACCTACTCTTCTGTTCATCTTCAGAACAAGTAGCTGATATCTTCACCAAAGAATTTTGTGAGAAGACCTTCAGCAATCTCAAATCACTGCTAGGGATTGCTGATCATGATGTGAAAGCATGAGTGAAGACAAGATTCTACAATTTTGTTTTACAGTCCATGTTTAAGGGAGGATTTTCCCAAGTTGGTTTTGCCTCTTTCCTTGTTTAAATGGATTTGCAGTATGTAAAGGGTGACTAAGCCTTGTTGCTAGGCCCTATAATTTTCTGATATATTACTCATAATTCAGGCTTAAGGGGGGGTGTTAGAATAATCAACCCATAGTTTACCCACTTAGACATTAATTCCATTATTTTTGTCTTATTTGCCTCGTTCATGTGTCCCACCTTGTGCAAGTTGCTATTTGCCTATCCATAGAGGTCAAACTTGCCCTATTTGACTCATGTAGTGCATGGGAGAGCTAAATGAATCAATTTTGCTTTATTCTTGGCCTCCTAGGCGCCCTTCTTCTTTTTCTTCTTTATTGCCTGCTTTTTCAGTGTTTTAAGGCAAAAGGAAAAGCTAGACTAGGTGAGGTTGACTTGTTTTTTGTCCTACACATCCTCCTCTATTTTATCCATGAAAAAGCATGTATGAGCTGCAATTCCACCACTCTTTATTTTTCCTATTCCTTTTTGCCAATTCGTGAGCTCCATGACAGATTTGGGATCAGCTTTTTACACCTATGGGGGATTTGCTTATTTTTGGTAAGCCTGCTTTATGCTAGATTTGATTTTCTCCTCATGCAATAAAATCCTTGATGTATTCTATTTATTCAGTAGCCTATGTTATTACAGGGTTGGCTATTGTACACTCAGTTAATACAATTTAGTGTTACAACTCCATATTCAATCTCTTTTGTGAGTGATTTTGCATGATCAATTGATAATTGTTGTGAGTAAAATTAATCTATTGCTGGCCTTAATTTCCACACTTATTGATGACACATTACACCATATAGTGTGGCACATTACCCCCTATATTGTGGTGCTTTACATATTATGTATGTAGGCTTGGGTATAATAGTTGGTTTATTAGTTTTTATTGTACACCATTATCTCCTATATATAGGAAGGAGATATTCTCATTTATAACATGATATCATCTTATCTTGTCTTGTACATTGTGTAAGGAGGTTTTTCCCTCGAAGAGGATTGATATTTATCTCTTCTATTAATCTTTTAGGCGTGGATTACTCTCTTACTTTCTATTTCTGCTCTTTTTATGCTATATCCAGGATTTGGTTGCATAACAAACATACTAGTTATGAAGAATCTATACATAATAAAGAATGGGTAGATGCAATAACATAAGAATAGAAATCAACAATGAAGAATGATATTTGGAATATAGTTCCCAAACCAGAAGGAAAAAGTGTGGTATTTTCCACGTGGATCTACAAGATAAAGCACACAGATGATGGAAGTATTGAGAAATACAAGGAAATGTTTGTAGCTAGAGGATTCTCTCAGAAGTAGGGAATTGATTATGAAGAGACTTTTGCGCCAGTAGCAAGGTACACTTCCATTAGAACCATCATCTCACTTGCATCCATGATGAAGTGGAGTTTACAACTAATGGACGTGAAGACAACTTCCCCGAATGGTGTTATTGATGAAGAAGGGTACATAGAATAATGACATGGATTTGAAGTTGAAGACATACAGACTCACATATGCAAGTTGAAGAAGGCTTTGTATGGATTCAAGCAAGCTCCTAGAGCTTGGTATGGAAGGATAGATATCTTTTTGACGAGATTGGGCTTTGCCATAAGTAAAGCCGACCCTAACCTTTACTTTAAGGTTATGGATGATGAGCCTATCATATTATTGTTGTATGTGGATGATTTATTTCTGACAGGAAATGAGAAACATATTGTAGAGTGTAAGAAGAAGTTCGGTGAATAATTTGAGATAAAATACCTTTGATTGATGCACGAATTTCTAGGTATGGAAGTATGGAAGAACCCAGAAGGAATATTTCTCAACTAGGGAAAGTATGCCATGGAAATCCTAAAAAAATTTGATATGTTGGAATGTAAAGCCATGGCCACACCCATGGATACCAACCTGAAGCTGTTAGTTACGAATCGTCAGAGTTAGTGGATGTGGTATTATTGGGTTGTTGATGTATCTGAAAAACACCATGCCAGATATATGCTTTGTTGTGAACACCCTGAGTCAGTATCTAGTTAAGCCTAGAGGTGTTCACTTGGTAGCTGCAAAGCATGTGACGAGGTACCTTAAATGTATGATAGACATTGGTCTATACTATGTTGGAGATATTGACTACAGATTGTATGGTTATACAGATGCAGATTGGGCTGGAAGTGTCTCAGATAGGAAGAGCACCTCAGGTGGATGTTATTTTCTGGGATCTGCCATGATCTCATGGTTTAGCAAGAAGCAGTCCAGTGTTGCTCTCAGTACAACTGAAGTAGAGTATATAACAACTTGTTCTGCTAGTTGTGAATCCATATGGCTTTGAAAATTGATGTCAGGTCTATTTGATCTGTAGTTGGATATGACGACGATTCTATGTGACAACTAAAGTTGTATAAAGATGACGAAGAACCCTGTGTTCCATGAAAATTCAAAGCACATATAAATCCAGTATTTTTACAGACGGGATATGGTATAGAAGGGAGCTATAAAAATCCAGTATGTGTGAATGAATGAGAAAGTTGTTGATGTGTTGACTAAGCCTCTGTCTCGAGTAAAGTTTGAATACTTCCGTGACAAGCTTGGTGTGCTTCGAAAGGACATTCCTCAAAAGGGGAGAAATGATGATGATGTTGCAGTGGGATTGCATCATCCTTGGACTTATGTCCTAAAGTGAGAAGGGATTGATCATCCCGTAACTGGATCATGTGTGTTGCAGGTTATGTTGCTGTAGATGATGTTGTTACTAATCAAAAGATCAAGTGTTGCCATAGATGATATTGTTACTGATCGAAAGATAAAGTGTTTCTATATATGATGTTGTTGCTGATTGAAATATTAAGTGTTGCTGCAGATGATGTTGTTGTTGATCGAGTGTTGCAGAAGATGAATATAAAATATGAACACTCGATGCTGTAGAAGATGATGCTCTAGTACTGAAGATATTGAAGATGTTCCAATCATTGTTCTCGTAGCTGATGTTGTTGAAAACTTCCAATTATTTATATATGTATCACCTTGATTTTGTGGTTTATGCTCTCTCTCCTTTATCCTACTATTGATTATATTCTCTCTCCTTGATCCTACATTTTATGATGTTGGTGTCAGTAGAATACCCTTCTCATTAAGGGGGAGTGTTGAAATGTTATAACTTTGAAGAGTATTATATTGTATTTTATTATTGTAATTTATTCGGAGACGTTTCATTCCTCCGTCGAGATGCTGTTATTGTATTTGGTCATCAGAGAGTCATGCGGTAAAACCTCCATTGTAAGTCGGGTCGATAGAACCCTCCAGAAAGTAATATTATATTGTTTTGAGTCTTGTAAGTCGACCCAGTTAAGTTTGTTGGGTCTGAGCTAGTTAGGGAAAAAGTCAAGTGGAAGATAAAGTATAAATAGGAGTGATGTGCTCCTCATTTAGACACACACACTCACTTGTGTAATGTGCATAGGAGAGAGAGATATATATGCAAGGAGAAGGAGCACTTGTTTGGGATTTTTCTTTGTACTTTTGATAATCTATATTGAGAAAAATTTGTTGGGTTTTCTTCCCCTAGTGGGTTTCCTAGGATAAATTTGTGTCTATCTTGTGATTGTGTTTCTTTCAGTGATCCTGTATATGCTATTGTTGTAAAATTGAATTGTATAATAATGTTATCTATGTTAGCATATTGAATCTAAGCAAATAGTAGATAATAACATTATAACGATGTCATGGCTTATTACATGCAAAAACATAGCATTACTAATGAAATAAATAACTATGAATCAACTTGTTAGATATCTTTAGAGAGATGGAATATGTGAACATGAACAAAGAGATATGGAATAATTTTCCTGGGGTTTCTCAATGTTTATTGTTTTCTATTCAAATTTGTTGTTAAGCCACACATTTATAGTTAATTTAATTGAAAAATTCCCAATGCCATTACATTTTACACCCATAACTCATCACTAATTGTTTTTGGTGTTTTACAAAACCAAGGGCGACAACAAATATAAAAAATGAAATGACATTATGATGAATGTGAGATATGAAAACATTCTAGAAACTAAATGCAATGTGAATTCTCATGTCCACTAGGATTGACAATGCAACAAATATCACATGAATTTAATTGGGGACTTAGAAACACAAGACATTCAAACTTATTTAGGAAACTTTCATTAAATGACACTTAAAAGGGCATGATTATCTAGGCATGAGCTATGCGATGGATTTAATGTTGTGGCAAGGTACATTATATCAAAGAATAAATGAGAGCCAACTATATTAGAGATTATTTTATTCTTTAGATGTTAAAGGAGGTATTGGGTGTTTAACCTTGAGTCTTACCCATTATTTTTGTTTGTCCTTGAATAATATGAAAGGTATAATTCTCATTGAGCAACCAAGCTTTAAAAGTGAGGACATTGATGTGCTTTTGAAAATGATTCCTTTTTGAAGTTTTATATTTGTTGTCCTTCATAAATGATAGGTGATTTCAAAACACAACACTTTCTTTAAGGGTGTTTTTTGCATTATCCTTTTGGGAAGGGTTTGAACCCTTTGTAAGGGATAGGTAGGGTTCAATTTTAATCATTGACATTTTCTATGGTTTTTGTGTTCTAATATTCCTTAATTTGTCTATTTTTTTGAAATTTTGTGGTGTTGTGTTGGTTGGATTTCCATGGGGCATTTATCTCCATTGTTACAAACACGATTTTATAGAAATTCAATGTTTAAATTATTTTCCCCAATATGATTTTAATAATTAAAATTGTTAAAGTGATGGTTTTGGGATGTTCCATTGAGGTAATGTGTATTGTTATAGCATGGTACTCAATTTTCTATTTATTCATTCTGGCTTCACTTGCATGTCTCAAGGTTTGAACTTTGTCTTGAATGGTTCTCTTCTTAAAACAATTAAAATGATAGTTTTTCTTGTGCCATGTGCACATTTTAAATTGAAGTATGAATATTTTTGAATCACCTTCTTATATGCATACAATTAATGCATCTCTTTCGTATTCCCATACATTTTATGCATGTATATAACTCTTAGTATTTTACCTCGGGTAAATAACTCATTCATTTATTTCACTATGTTGATTTCAAATTGACTCAAGCACATACTCTTTTGCTCTTTCCCTTAGAACCATATTTTGTGAATATAGTTCACCCTATCTTAAATATAATGCCAAATCAAAAGTAAAGCAAAGGCTACCAAATTGACTTGCAAAAAAATTATAAGGATTCATTAGAAAAAAATCTTTCCTAAAGTAATATTACTTGTTAAAAAAAGTTTTAACATTAAAGTAAATATTAATTATAAGAAAACAAACAAAAATACAAAATTGAGTTTCGACACAACCCTATTGTTCATGTTGTCTCCCAAGTCATTTCCCCTTTGAAAGGACCAAATTTTGGAGCATAATGTTTAGGGGCACATTCTTGTGCCACTCTAGGTCTTCAAGTTAGTTCTTGGGATAGAGAGGGGGTATCCTCAAATGTATTCAATTTATATCACATGTCACATGAGAAAAACCTTTATTTATGAAGTTTCAACTATATTTATTGCGAAATTGGGCGTTGCATGGAAATAGTCTCCAAAACTTTGAAGATGTAATGTGATATAATTAGAGTTAAATAAATAAACAATTGAAGTATAACTAAATATAGAATCAAATATATTAATGTAAACATGGCACCATGATCATACTTTCATTCCTTAGAAGATAATATATGAAAAAATGAAAATGGTTAAAAGATAAAAACAAAACATTACATTCTCATTAAACACATTCATGAAACAAAACTTAATGGGCATGAAAAGAACAAATCCATAAATTTACTCAACACAATGCAATATATAAAAAGGGAAGGAATAAACATAATCTTGATTGAATATTATTAATCATTAGTGGCAAAACACCTCGATCTTGACTACAAAATAATCCCAATATATAATATTGTCACCAGCTGGGGACTATAAGATCTCTGTTCTAGGCCTTATTGCTTCCCATTCCTAAAATATATGACTTGGATAATGCTTAGAAAAGATAAATAAAACGAGTGAAGAAAAATAAGGAAAACAACGTGATTGATCCCTCTACCCAAAGACTAAGAAACTATTACAAAGAAGGACCATAACATTTGAAATTTCGTAGATTATCGATATGAAATTCCTTGATACTTGTTCTTGCTATTGAGATTCCTTCTTACAGACTTGATAAACCTATTGTCAGTGGTAACTAATCCTTTCTCTCTTAGGGGACCAATACTTGATTGTGGAACTACTTCCCCTTAATGTTACAAAAAGAGGAGGCACATGGAAATCATAATTAAAAATGATTGTTTACTACGTTTGTCATGACCCTCTTTTAGAATCACTTCCCTTTAAGGCTTAGGATGGTGGTTTCATCTATGATAGATTTGGCAGTGTTGGTAGTTGACGTGGGACTTGTTTTCTTGGCATCAATTGAGTTAATGGGTGTACATCTCATGCTACATCCAGTTGCAGGGTTTTTGGTGGCACAATTATAAATAATATTGAGATGCTTCCATTCATCACCGACCATTCTCCCGTTTTCTAAAATATTGAAAGATTGATCTAGTTTCATCTTCTTTATATGATCTATAGGGTTTAGGGAGGGGACTCCCACTTTCTAAAATATTTAAAGATTGATCTAGTTTCATCTTCTTTATATGATCTATAGGGTTTAGGGAGGGGATGAGAAATTTCGTGAGTGTTCAAGTGGAAATAGAAGGACACAGTTGGTTAAAAACCTTTAGAGCCGAAGGAATAGTTTCTTTTTCCATCACATTTGAGAACTTGACCTTTGTTGTTTTAAATAACTCAATCATTAGAGGAAATTTCAACTCAAAATGGGCCTTTCAACCCTAATTTAAATTCCATGTCATCATGTGTTAGCGAATGAAATTAATTTAAATTTGAAATACCGTATAGGTATTAAACAAATTTTTAATATAAATTTGGGGATAGGTATCATAAAAAAACTAGTTTTTTTGTTCGTATTTTTGACATATCTCCCTGTGTTTTTACTCAAATTTCGATCGGGAGAGCTTGTTGGATGCATAATTAAATTCTCCATCCAATGAGTACCCACTCTGCATACTTTTGATGGACCCCACTACTCCAAAAACAAGAAATACTTGAAAAAAAGTGATGATGAACAAACAAAAATACGAACAAAAAAAGTAGTTTTTTTCTTTTCTTCCTCCAAAACTAATAAATATTATTTTATTATTATCCTTAGGAGGCCCATTTTGAGATGAAATTTACTCTAATGGTAGGATTCTAGAGAATATAAGCTTCAAGTTTAACTTATCATACCACACGAACGAGAGGCCATTACCTACCATACATTCCATATCACCCATGAAGTATTTAATGGGACCTTTTGCTACGACAACCCTCCCATTTGTAATTCTCCAATATTTTAGCTTGGTGATGTAGTCATTGACATCCATTGAAATAGAATTCATGTTCTTAGTGCTAACATTCCTAGGGATTGGGTTAGAATTTTGTTCAGGACCCAATTCACTTCCTTTTCTACTATAACCCCATGTTCCATACTCTTTGAGTGTCACTTAGATATTTTTTTACCTGCCTGTGTGTGACTATCAAACACCAAGTAGAATTCTTTGTCGCTGATCTTTGATTTTGAGATTATCATCAAAGACATAACCGAAATCATGATTTTGATTTCTTTCATTGTTGCTTGTAATTTGGACTCTTCCAAGGATTCCTCATACCTAATTTTCCAAGGATTCTTCATAGTTATTTTTCCATGGTTCTTTTCCCTCAAGTATTACCACTTTATACCTTTCCTCAAACAATTTTTTTGAGTTTCTCCCAGCTTTTACCCAAGTCAGTTATGTGTGCTTGCTATTATAATTGAGCTATATTGATTTTTCATTTCCAATCCCCTACAACCTTAAAGAGTTGCTCCTTTTTTTCTAGATTTTAGTAGTGTTAACATTTTTTGTTATAGGAATCACCACATAAGAAGGGAAGGATCCATCCATTTGTGCTTCTATTACTTCAAAAGCTAGGGTTTTAATTGTTCCCTTCATCTAGTCAAATTGTAATTTCCATGGTCTTAGTTTGCATGTTTTCTAGATATACGATCCTTTCTTTGAGCGATAAATGTTTTGCATGGAGAACAACAATATTCCCATTACTTGGCTAATTGACCTTCTCAACCAACTTTTGTTTTTCAACTATTATTTGTTATGTTAGTGGGGATGCTAATGAAATATGGTTGCTCTCTATAGATTTAATCTTTTATTTCTTTTATTTGAGGATAAAGATAGCTTATGCAATTGCTTGTGGGTATTTTCTCAAAGAGGGCCACTTGTTCTCCAATAGCCCCTTTTCAATTTCAAGAGATTTCACTTTTGTAGATAGGAACTGGTTTCGATAGTCATGCATTCATACTTCCTCTTGGGATTTTCACTCGAACAAGTAACCTTGAAATTCCATACAACATATTATTAGTGCTATTTTTCATCGAAATGTCATCAATGGGTGGCAATTTGGTCATATTGAATCTAACTTGGGTAGTCCTCTCGTTCTAGGGCCCCATCTAGGAATATGTATTTTGAACTAGTGAATCTAGAGTAGTTGAGATGAAGTGGCTACTTTTGTCATCATAAATTGGGATGAGTCTAGGTTAGGAAGTGGGGTTAGATGATTCTAAGGTAGAAAAATAATCCTTTCCAGTTCTTGTTGTCTTTTTTCTTCTTTGACTATCCTCAAGGGGTCAAATGAACCAAGGGGTTGGGCAATATCAAGATAAGAGGGTAGAGTGTTGGATGTTTCTAAAGAGATGACACTAGGTTTTCTAGGAATACATTTTGGTGTATCTAGGGAAGCATATTGAAATATTTGGATGGGGAGGGATAAGGTTGGATGGTGTAAGAGGAACCCTTGGCCACTTCAAGCATGTTCGTCTATGTAGGGACCTTTTGTATTTTCACTCTCTTCTTCATTTTTATTTCTTAGTTTTAGTTCTCTTTGTTTCAATATCTTCACCATTTTATCTAGTTTCCATTTTACTTCTTTTTATTTCTCTATATTTAGTTTCCTTCCCATGCTCTTTTTCCAACTTTTCTATTTTTGATCTTCTTCATTTTTTTGGTTTCCTCCTCTTTAGTAGTTTTATTGGTTGTTTCTTCTTCTGCAATCACTTATGCAACTTTTTTTTTTGATATTCCTCAATGGATGTTTATACAATTTCTTTTATATATTTTCTTACATCCCTCCTTTGATTCAACTTTCCCCTTTCCTTCCTCCATTTTTCTCTAAACATATTACTCTTTGTTTCTTTGCTCTTCTTCTCCATTACCTATCTACATTAGGTCTTGTTGTCCTTTGAGTATACCATGATGTTGTTGCAAGGAAGAAGTGGACGATGTAGGATTCATTGTAGGTATCCCCTAGGTCAAGTCTTCGATTAATACGTGGAACTCCGCTTCTTTATGTTCTACAGGGGTGAAATTGGAGCACACGTCCTTTTTCTTAGTGATGGGAGCACTGGGAGCGGCTCTTAATTGCAAGCCTTTCATTCTTTTCTCCATAAATATCCGGTTAGGTTGACCTTGATAATTTGTTTCCCAATGCTCTCGTACTTTTGAAACCCAATCATAGTTACCTATTTGACAAGAACTTCCAAGAGTTCTCTTTATTTTAGAGGTCACATTTATTTGTTGTTTTACCTTCATTTATAAAAAGGGGCTTTGGGAATCTTTTTTTTCGGGGTTAAAATTACAATCTTTTGCAACCACAGCTTCAATAAATTTGTATTGTTGTCAACAAAAACTTGAAAATCAACGCTTGAATTGAAAAGTGGAACCCACAATACCCTTTATTGGGGGATCTTAACTACAATTTCTCTGAAACAATGGCTTTAACAATTGGTACTATTGCAACTAAAATCTTAAAGTCACCCCTGAACATAAAATGGGTGCTCAAAGTAGCAACTTTTTTTTTTTGAGGAAGGGCAGGGGGGCCTAAGGGGGAGGGTAGATAAGTGTATTTTTTTTGAAGCCATGGCCTTGGAAAATGGAACCCTTGCAACACAAATCTTAAAATCAACCCTTGAATCGAATAGAGGGCATCTCAACTATCCATATACTGAAGGTGTATTTATTATAACATAGGGACATTATATGATCACTCATAGTGGAGGAATATTCTTTCTATATGTAGTACAAGGGTGCATTATTACGATCTTACTGGAGTCATAGTCTCCTGCTTATTCATTGAGGTGAAGCATTTTTGGCATCACCATTGCTCCTTGGGTTTTGAATCATTCTTTCTAGAGGCGTTATTATTGAGCTAAGGATAGATCTATATGTGTGGCTATGCACACACCTATTGGAGAATATTGTTGTGGCTGCTACCACTCCATAACCAGATCTTATGCATGGACTGCATGTCTTCTATGTGATTTCATAGAACTCAAGTAAATTCATTTTGTATGTCTATGCATTAATATTACCGAGCTTGTTTACATTGTAGATATGATTATCTTGTTATATCATGGCCATGCAATATTATTATTTTCCATGAAAACCTATTATCTATAAAATTTGCATGTCAAACCCTTGAAAAATGATCAAATACTACATCAAACACAACACAACAATAGATTCCACCGGTTTGGTCTATTATAGTGGTATAAAGCATGATTCTTCCCAGTTGTGGGAACATATCATATTGAATAAAGGTTGAATGTATCTGGATGTTGATGCATGTCAGTGCATGTTGGTGCTTATAAGTATATTTCAAGGAATGTCAATGCATGTCCATTTTGGTGAAGTGCATGCAAAAGCACAGGGTTCTTGCCAGCCTGTGAGAACATGAAGATAATGAGAAAGATCTTGGATGAAAATTTGTAGAGGTTAAAAAAAATTCAACACTTGTATCGATATCAAGAATATATAGACTCAGGTGATGAGGTATGTGCGACATTGTCCTTTCAAGATTATTACATCATCAATTTCGAGAGATTACAAAATAATTTTGATGAGGATCTCCTTAAAAGCATAGTTGGGGAACCGGAGAAAGATGATCATGAAGTATAGGTTGATGGTGAGCTTGATATGGATATGACAATACATGATGATGATGTGCATAAGGAGGTAGCATTATAGATATAATGTGAGTCTAGTGACACTATGATGGTCAGATTATGGACATGCGGTGTAGTGAGTTGGAGTTGGTGCACTCTTTATCATCTACAACAAGAGTCCAAACATTTATGACAGGAGAGATACACGAGGAGGATGATATTATTTGTGATGCAATGGATGAGGATCATTTATATTTAAAATTATGAGAGGAGAGACATGAATTGGAGATGGTTGATTCTATACATGTTGGGAAGTATGGAGGTTACGGGTCACTTTTTGTGAAGGGGCCATTAATGGCTCCGGTTGTAGTTGCAGATGTGTTGATGGGAGACATACTCCTAGGACCATCCAATAGTGACATGGATGCATCCCTTATTTTTTGGGATGGGTATAGTCAGAATGCGCTGGATCCTGGTTCACATGACACCAATAGAGTGAGTGCATAGGAGGATACTACAACCCACACAAGATACATGATAGTTGTGACACATGAGGGAATGTGTGGCACTCATGGTTTGAGGGGAGAGCATCTAGTGATGATTTTGCATGAGGAGCGCTCATAGTTGTAGGTGATTAAGGAGAGATATAAAACATAGGGATTATGCATGGGATCATGATCCACCTAGGTTGGAGAGAGGTTTATCCATGGAGGATGTAGTTGCGCACATTCCCTGTGGTCCAATGAATAGGGAAGTACATGCATACATAGATTGGTTTGATGGATAAATGGTGGATATGGAGACACAATGGGATACATGATCTGTGAACATCAATGTACTATTGGATAAAGTAGAACATACATGATACTTAGTGGCCCAGGAGGATACATGACTATGCAATAGTATACAGGCGTTCATAGTGGTACACACTGAGGTTCTGTGGAGTTTTGAAATGTTTCCTCCTAGGAGACCACTTGATAGATATCACAAGCATACCATTGAATTGTGTTTCCACAGGATCTATGAGGGGAAGGGAACGCTTCATAGAGCAATATATCTCTTGATGGCCTATAAGTTTTGGGGATATCATCATATGAGGGTCAGTGAGAATAATGCTCATAGGTATACTTCTATAACTGCTTTTTGGATTTTAGTAATTTCCTTGGGGTTGACCAACACAATAGTTACTTCCTATTTGCACATGCAATGGATTTATTTGTTTCTATTACACAACAAATCTTGGGAGGTTCACCTAAGACTGTTGGATGAGGTGGGTGGCATCTTGGCCACAATGGAGATATTTCAATTCGGCCATGGGATTGGTACATAGGATGAATATGGGAGATTAGAATGGTTCACATGGATTGCATATAACAGAGTAGGGGATGACATCATCTCCTATAGATAATGCCCATGTACATACCTCGAGTCCTCACTTAGGGAGAAGATCACAAGGTTATGAAGGATTCATTCTTGGTTGCTTATTTTTGGTATTTGCATGAGTATAAGGAATCAAAATTGGATGAGATATTATCTAGAGAGATTCTCAAAATATATTTATTACTTGAGCACATAGATTGTGGTTGGGATAACATATCTCTTAATGCAGGTGGGCAGGAGCCGAACAAATAGGAAGGCTCCAAGTCGATTCTTAGTACTTGGTTTCCATTAGAGGATTACATATAGAGAGATTGGTTAATTGGGACTCTGATAATTATCACCATGTCATGATAACAACTCATAGGATTTGGATTTGGAGAAATCCCCATTTGGTGGTGGGATCTAGGCATTCATCTGAGTGATGGATTGCTTCAGATTATAGCGATGATTGATAGGGTTGTGACGATAATCATACTATTATATTGTGATGATCATGGAGGAGAAGGTAAGAATTAATTATGGTAGTACAATATTTATTCCTTGGTATTCAGGATTGAGACTGAAAGTTGGGCCGCTATAGATGAGACGGCCAGTCTCCGCTTTTTGGTGTTTATTCGTGAGATGGTTAAGTTTGGAGGCATGGTGGAGAATTATTTTAAGGAGTTTGTATAGCTTATTATTGTTTGGATCATTAAAAGAAATTATATGGATTCCTTCTTGTGTTAACACTTGGAAGTACAACACTCAGGGTAGAGGGTGCTTCACATCCTACATGCTAGCGGGGGACCCAGGTCACTTTATCTATTCCAACCATATTCAAGGTAGGTTCACATCAACAATATTGGTGTATGGCATGTCTGGTTAGTAAAGTAGGTCGGGACCCATTCATTCAGCAACATTGATGCGAACTTAAATCATTTTTGAGAAGCCACAGGGGAGCATGTTGTTAGATTGCATCATAGGTTTACTGAAGATGTAAGGACCATAGTATATATGTATAGATTCATTGGTTATCTGAGTTCATACACATTCCAATGATTTACTTGGAATATAGGGAAATACAGGTGATATATCTATCTCTTGAGGGGATGATTAGAGTTCATGAGGATCTCAAATTTGTTACTAATGATCAGGGAAAAATTCCTTTACTAGTATTTGATATTGAGTATGGCAACATATTTGCATACTTCACCTGGATGCCTATGCACTCAACTATTCATAGTGATATGGTTAGCTCTTACAGGTATGTACACTTGTATTTCTATGTAACGTACCTTTTTGGAGAAACTAGGTACGCTATCTAAAATATTTAAAAGAGGATTCACAAATTTGACATTGAAAACATTCTTTCTCAACACCCTCATTAACAATTGATTTCACACTGACTCCATGGTTATGAGACAAATGAGGGAAGATCAAGGGAAGTGATATTAGGTTATGATAGGATTTAAAAAATGATATATGTGGCTTCTTAATATGGTTTGTTTGAATACTTTTCACAAACAGTTCACATACCACCTCTTTCAATACTTTTTCTAATTTCGAAACTAGGAAAAAGTAGTAAACTAGTATTTCTTGGTTTGGTTCCAAACACCACCGATCCTTTACAAATTTATTATGGAATAAAAATATGGGATTTAAAAAATCCTAAAAAAACTCATGCACTCAATGGTTGAATCATAAAACTCATTTTTACATGTTATCCAAATTTGCACAATTTTGGCCAATTTCTAGCTTTGTACTAGTGAAACCCAATTTGATCCAAATGCACTCAAATGAATTCAAATTATGTATGGAATGGATTGAGAGGTAATAGGTAAACATAATTAATATTATGAATTCTTATACACTTTACAAATTCTTCTGAAACTTTCTTTTGATCCTAGGGAAATAAGGACAAAAACACTAGGAAAATCGTTGTTAAAACCCCCAAGGGTAGAACTTTTGGATCTCCAAATGTAGTACGCCACTCCAAAAATTAAGAAAATATTATGTGGAAATATATCAGACATAAATGGATGTCATTATTCATGTTTTTTAATCTCTTCAAACTAATTATGAGGTGCAACATCTGTATTGTAACTTTCATGGAAATTTCTTATGGGGAAATTGCATTACTAGCTTAAGTTTGGCTCATGAAAAGTAGAATAAATGGTTTATATAGTAAAATTAAATATAATTTACATATAAATAATATAAATTTATACCCAAAAATCATTAAACTTAGAGAAAATTCCTCATACAAATATGATATAAAACTCTTTCAAGCTTGAATCCAAATTCATGAAAACTAGTTATTCAAGAGCATGAGAATGCAAGAATTTCACACATGGATTGATTATATTTAGAATATAGATAATATGGAAATAATATTACATATATATACATCATATACTCAATATTTAGAATCAAATATATTCATCAAAGCACAAGCACCACTCCAACAAGTGCGCCATCACATGAGAGTATGGGAGAATGGAGAAAATGGAATGAGAGAATAGGGAGATAGATGATAAATCGAGCTATATGGAACTTAAAACTGAAAATAAAAACCATAAATAATCTCCATTTATATTTCTTAATGGAATCTCCATCAACCAAATTGGAAAGGAATCCAACTCCTTTGAAATTGGTTCAAGCAGAGAGAGAAAACACCCACCTTGCAATGGACAAGCAAAAGATCTCCAAAATGCCAAAGGCCAATTAAAAAATGATCAAAATATTTTATCCTTCCTTAATACTTCATTTTATAAACTTCATGAGGCCTCCTAAGGTCGAATTTCCCTCCAAGGTTTTCCTCCAACTGAACATAGTGGTTTAATAACCCCTATGACACTTGCCTTGTTCTTCATGCTCCAACTCTTTCCCCAATTCGAATGGCTTCCTATAACTCCCAAGTGAACCCTATTTGTGGAAATTTTTATCCCTGTCATTTCATAGTTTTCATAGGTTTGAAATCAGTTATGAATTTTTCATATTTGTCATAGAATCTTTCATCATTTGTTGTCATAGAGTGCATGGAATGTCCTTCCAAGTGGCACACATTGTCTTCTTAGTCTCTTCCTCTTCCATGAGAGTTACTCTACTCTCCTAATTTAAATTACTTGGATAATTATAGGCTATGTGATACCACATCATCCTTCAAGAATTTTACATTCCCCTTGGGTTCGAATTTGGATGAAGGTCATGCCAAGTGTGTGGAGAATCTATTCACCCAAAGACTCTACAAGCTTCTAATTATCTTCACGAACCAATGCCAGCTTATTTTATTAACATTTATTATTTATGAGACCCATTTTGATCTGAATATGGTAAAATAAGGTCCTTTTGGTTCCTAAATCTCCCTTATTACAAAATTTATGTCTCCAACTCAATCTAGGGAACTAGCGGGTTGGTGAAACATGATTTGCAAATAGTCTCATTTGGATGGGGACATGCCAGTACTCTCCACCCAAGATTTATTTCCCTCAAACAATGATAATTTTGGATGTTGCAACTTTTTTTTCATCTTCCTAAGTGGAATCCTTACTTGGTAACTCCTTCCATTGCTCCAAGTACTCTCTTATGGTTATGCTCAATTTTCTTTAGCTGCAATTTGTGTAGTGGCAGTCATGTACTACAATTTTGTGTTTCCAAGAGTAAAGGGATGTGGATTTTTCATACTGATATCTCCTATGACATCACCACTAAACACCAAAATATTAATAAATTCCATAAAAACAAAATTTGCACAAATAATATTCACCTCCATATTTTGGAAACCTTTTTTGAACTTTCAACCCCCTTTTTGCTACTGTATAATTATTTGAAGTTGGTACTGAGTTACCAAACATTGAGTCCTTTTTAAGATCTTAAGAAAATTTTATATAGGAACCACCATTATTGCTGCTGCACTACTCTGATTACAATCACCTTCTCAACTGGTGACTCAATCTCCCAGACTGCTTGCTGCTCCCAAAATTGAAACCAAGCAATATCAGGATCCCATTGCTGGTATTGCACCCTTACAAAAATCATGAGTACAAAATATAGGTCATGGAATTACATAACATCATCATACAAATTTACATTAAGAAGGTACCTCATGAAAGAATCATGAAAGTGCTTGTACATCCAAGTAAGTAGATCATCATGTGGCACATACACACAAGCATCAAGTATTATATCAAATCTGCTCCAATGACATAGGTGAGGATCCCATGTCCTATAGTGCTACTCCAAAATAATGTAATATGAATAAAAGTAATCACCCATGTGTTCTATAATCCAATAAGTTAATGAAGAACCTAGACCAAAATCAAAACCAAATAAGGAGCCAAGAAAATATGAAGACTTCAAGTGGCTCAAAGAAGTCTCATCAACACACCCATGAATATGCATATAATCAAGAAATAAAAAAGGACGTTTATTCCAATAATAATGTGCTTCAATCATATATCTCTTCACCCAAGTGTTGGATTAAGTTCCTCCAACATCAAATGGACTAAGAAAAGAGAAAGGACAATCAAGAGTCTTCAAACGATTCAAGTGAACATCATAGGTGCATCCATGTAGATGTGTATCCTCATAATGTAACAAAGGATGCTGCTATGAATGTAAAGAAGATGGTGCTCTAGTCATGTCATCATAAAAAGGAGATATAGGATTTCATACTCCTCATGTGGCACCATACAAAATAAACCTTTCACCCATTCTTCCTTAGGATGAATGCATCAAAATATGGAAGTGTAGGATGTAGGAGAAAGAACCAACTCACCCAAAGGATCAGAAAGTGAAAAAATTTCATCATGTTAAGGCTCCATAGGGGTAGGATTATGAATATCCCTCAAAAGTGTGAAATTTTCCTCATATGTTGGTTCCAAGGTAGTGGAATCATGTACTTCTTCCAAAGGTGTGTAGCCATTATCAAGAGGAAACTCAAGTTCCTCTTCCAGCACAAAAAGTGACTGGATCTCATCAATCTCATCTTCAAACACATCAAGAACCCACAATTTTCCATGTTTCTCATGATCCATCATGTCATGAGAATCCTCCAAGCAATCTACCATATGACAATCTGAAACATAGGAGGAAGAAAAAGTATCTTGCAACCTCTCAAGAAGTTGCTCATTTTGAATTTGGAGCTTTTGAATATACTCATTATTATTCAAGTATGATTCATGTAAGCATTCATTAATATAAACCAAATTGTTTCTTTAAAAAATAAAATACATGAAATTACCTTTGATGTTGCACATTGCTCTTTGAATTTTCTCCATGTCTTCAAGGAAGGATGGCTCCTCCAATGAAGAAAATTTCCAACCAGAATTTGAAACCAATGCTTGAGTGCCATGGAGTATGATGCTAAGGGACTCATAGATATTCCTTTTACTCATATTCAAGGACCCTCCAATGAAGGATGGTTAATGGGAGCGATATTCCTCTTCTATCTTCTTGATTTGATCAACTTCTTGAAGCTCAAGCGGTGATGGGGAAGTCGACCTTAGTTCTTCTTTATATGCTACAAGGTATTCATATTCATGCTCATGAGAACTTTGGATTGTAGTAACATATTCAAAAGTGATCTATATGTCACCAAAATAGAGGTATGAGCACCCATCAAATAGGTACTCACAACTATATTTGAACAAAAAATCCGACGGCATCAACCGATGACACTTTGAAATTTGGCCTTCCTGTCGGATTTTACTTAAGATAAAATGAATATTTTTTTTTTCATAGTGGCTTGATATCGGTCGGATTTTCGATACAAAATAGTCATTGTCATCGGATTTTTGACATGAAATGGAAATTATATATAAAGCTCGTGGATCACCAGTTTATAAAATTCATGGATCGCAACCGGTTTTGCTGCTATAGTTTACCCAGTTAGAGACAGAGCATGGAGAGGAAGTCATCCCGATAATAGAGCCATCCATACTTTGCATTGAGATATCAAACTGGAAGGAATGTTGACTCTTGTCCCAACCATCAAAGGACATATTTTTTTCCTTTTGGATTCCCAATCCCTATATGGAGCTAGAAAGTTGCGAGAACAGAGCCATGAAAAACTCCCTTTTTATGATTTATTTGCCCTAAATTTACAAAAAAGCTCGATTGACTTCTATGGGATCTCAATCAAGCAACGAGAACATGTTCAACGATGGATGGAGACAGAGATTCTGGGTAAACCCAAAATTGAACTGGTGGAAAACGAGCTCAATTTGGGGAGATAAGGCCCAAATCACCTAACGTTACTCAGTGGTTTGATGGGTTCATAGGCATATTTTTTCCATTGAAGAAATCAAGGTTCAATACATCTCTCTATTCATTGAATACCCATTCATTTTTGGATTTTCAAGCCATTAGCTTACAGTTTTTTTAATTTTATTTGCAGCTTGGTTCCACTACAGGGGGGTTGAAAAAAAAATAGGGAATCATACTGGCAGTGAAGAAGCACATCACATCACCTTTGTTGGTTAGATTCTTTATTCAATGCATTTGTTTACATTCTATGTCCACTGTTCTAATAGTAATGATAGATCCACAAAATTAAATATGATATAACCCTAAAGCTGTAACCCAAGGGTGGACCCAAACCCTAGAAGACTAAAGAGACCTCGCTTCTTTAATAAAAAATTAACATTGTGATAACCTTTGTATTGTTTGAAATTCCTATTTAAATGCCCGGACCATCAATAATGATAACAATGTTGAAAGGTCGAGTGCTGTCAGAGATATGCATCACAAATTTCCAAGGATAATCGTGGGTGGGGAGGTGATTTCATATCTGCAAGGGTGATTACTTATTTCCTTATCTCTAGGTGATTTCATATCTACGAGGGTGATTACTATACATGTAAAAATGGCGATGATATTATTTTCTATAGAGGTAATAGAAAGTAAAACCCACAAACCTTATTTCTGCTATAGAAAGCTGTGTAATTTTTACCCTAATAAAACATTTGGAATACGAGGGCCTTGCAACAAAGCTGGGATGAGCCCACTATGGCATTGAAGGAGAAGAAGGAGAAGTGTACCACCAAGAAAAAAGTGAACCTTAAGTCTGCCTTGCCTTCCCAGGTTAGTTCATTTATCCATGTATATTTTTTTAAAATCCTTTTGTCTACTTTGTAGAAATGTGTCCCAGGGGCTGAGCTACAAGGTGTGGTCTTCCTTAGGATTACCTGTACTACATCCAAGTATTTTCTATTATACCGAAATCACCTAGGACTTGGTCTTCTCCCCTTTGAAATTCATGTTAATATGGGTGGGGAAGATCAAAGCTAAAAAGGAATCCTGATGGATGTGCAAATAGTCTTCCTAACTACATCAGCTTTGTTGGGAATTGGAAATTTTAACTTTATATAGAACCATCTCTGAAATTATATTATATTAAAAATTGCAAATTTACAAGCTACCCCAGCTATACTCAAGTTTAGAAATCGTTGAGAGACGATGCCTTAAAGTGTTTGAGAGTAGATAATTCAATTTATCCTTGGTTACATTCTTTGGATCTAGTTATTTTAGAAGTAAACATTGACAAAGGAGCTACTTGTCCTGTAAAATATGCTAATGTTGGGGTTTTCATCTCTCTATTCCTCCTCTAGATATGAAATGATTTAGTTGTGAATTTTTGAAAATTTTGCCTCCTTGATATGAAATTTAGTTGTGAATTTTTGAAAATTTTGTTTCCATATTTTCCTTAGGGTCAAAGAGAAAACCACCCACAGTTGCCATATTTGAGAGTTGAGAATTCATTTTATCCGGCTTGGTTACATTATTTGGATCTAGCTTTTTTAGAAGCAAACATTGGAAAATGGAGCCTCTTGTCTTGTAAGATCAGCTAATGTTGGGGTTCTCATCTCTCGATTTCTCCTCTATATATGAAATGATCTAGTTATGGATTTGAATCGTTTTTCAAATTCCATGATATATATATTGAAACATATAATCATTTTTCAATAAAAGCATTTATATTTGATGGAAAAGTAATAAAAAACACTTATTTATTTCTTGATATCTCTGTCTTTGTCATATGAAATCGTTCCCAACATCAAATTAAATTCCACCTCGACTAGATGCCCTCTTTCTTGCTCTCTTCATGAATAAAAAATAATCTTGGTCCCCCTCTCAGGGGTTGCCTTCCCCCCTCTAAAGAATTACGTTGAGGTTCAATTTTCTCTTCTACTTCCCTAATCATTTTCAGAGAAGACACCATTAAATAGCCCATTTCCCAACAACATATCCACCAAAAGGATGTATTTCCCTAATCCAATGGTTGATACCATTACATTCGATCACATTCAAGGATGACTCTATATGGAAGTCCTTTCCCTAGATATAATTCTACAGACTCTCTTAGAACTAGGGAAAAATCTGCATTCTTCCTTTTGTGAAAATTGATAAACTTGCCCAAAGACTTTGTCCATTTTCTTGATGACCTCATCTCCTTAGAGGTCAAATTGAAAATTTGGAAGTCTTACCTAGACATGCACTCATGAGATTGTCATGGATTTCAGATTGAATTCTAGGAACCAAAGAGTTAGGAAGACATGATCTCTATCCCAGAACCAAGACCCCCCTTCCATTTCTCTATTCCTATGTTTAATTTATTCAAAATGAACCATAAGAAACCTTTAGCACAAAATCTCATTGAGACATTTGTTTCCCAGTTGTCGTTACTCAAATGTACCATAGCACCACAACTTGGCCAGTTTTTTGAAATGACTAATCAAAGTTCCTTTAACGAGACTTGTAGGACCAAACTAGAATTTGAGTTCCCTTTATGAATCTCCCTCCTTGGGTAGAATTTTGGGGCTAAAGGTCCCTAACTGATTTGACGACATCCTTAAATGATCTCCTTGGAGAAAGAGACATTCTTGTTTGGATAACCTAAGCTAACATATCCATTAAAGGAGCTTTTGATGAAAACCTCACATTTGTGTTCTTTTGGTGAGAGGAGGGGGCATGATGATGGGTGGTTTCTAAATGACTAGTGACACCAATAGACATTGTTGATCCTAATATTTGTAGAAAAGAGGAGGCTAGGGAAGTAGTGGCATTCATCTTCACTACCATAGAGGTAGTCTTCTTATGGGCCATTCACAATAAAACCAAGAGAAGTAGAAGGATGGTTAAAGGAAACAAATAGAGATCCTACTAGGCGCTCTAGGGGATGGCCATCTAATTAGTTTTGATGAGACCCTAGCATATGACAAAGAAGGTTAGTTTTTCAACTCGATAATACCCTCTATGAATATTTATGTTATATTTAAGCACTCTTTTGGTTCATTACCTAGTAGTTCATTTACCTATTTTAAAAGGTCTTCTTAAAGTTGTACATGGAGTCTTAGCACCTATTCAAGCATCATTGGGTTGCTTATATCACTGTACATACTCTTTGGCCATGTTTCATACTGAATATTATTTATAGAGCTTAAAAGAATGATGTTTGAGAGAATCTTGTTCCTTAATCCTTACACTCTATTTGCGACTTAGTTGTAGTCTCTCATTTTGTGTAGGTTCCTTTTAAAGCAAGACCTCTTACAAGTAGATGCAGGTTTTGGTTTATTGATTTCATTTTTTTATTACTTCTTTTGTAGTGGTTTCGGTGCTGCTACCGATGTTTAGGAATTCACCTATGAGTTGAAAAATAAGTTGTCAGCCAAATGTCGAGGATAGGCTGAAACTGACTTTACTTTGGAAGTGAAAGAGATATGTGAGGACTATGATGATAAAGGTACAGAGAAAGAGGATTTTATGCTAGATATTGATGATGGGAAATCTAGATCATGTATTGATGAAAGCTTAAAGGATTCTATGAACAAGTAGAGCATCCCATTCTTTTTTCTAAAGAGGAATAAGTGTGGGAAATGGATAACAAGAAGAAATGATAGCAGGGTCCATTGGATTTGAATCTGTTTGATGCAAACAAAATAGGTAACTCAATTTTCACTTGAAATATCTAGTAATATACACCATTCTCAAGGTTCTGCATCAAAATTTCCAGTTAGGCGATATAATGTACCTGTTTTTCAGTCACAACACCATTGAATTTATATTGGATGATAGGAATTATTGTAAAGGGAAACTTTTGAATATGATGTAAAGACATCAATGTTTACTTGGGTGGTCTCTTGAATATATTGTGCAATCTCATTTGTACATAGATCAGGCAAGGTAAGAGATACCAGGCTGTCTTGGCTATCCATGGATCACGGTGGAACATAACCTTCCCTCCAAAATGCAAATGAGTAGTAGGTGCTAATACAAACTTGGTACCCTACCATGGTTTGGGAATGTTGTTAAAAAATGAGTATAACTAAAAATTTGAAATGATATTATTGCAGCAATCTGTCATGGTTAGTATTGTATTCCAATCATAAAAGGTTGTTTAGGCGCATAGTAATCTATTTGTATATATTTGCGTATGTATGAATATTGATGCTTAGGAAATTATAGCTCAAAATATGGGAAGATGACTGAGAAAAATGATAGTTGGAAAGGATTGATAGTGTAGTCAACTATTAGCTCTTATAATATTCAAATATAAGAATAAATGTGTAATGGGATTCCTATTGTTCATGATTTGTACTGTTTCTTGGAAGATCTAGAGGTATGTGGTTGGGGACTGAGCTTTATTTCATCTGATTAGGCCAAAGATGTGTGGGTCTAATTGACTATGCTACAACACATGATTTTTTGTAAGTGGACAATGTGATAGGACATCATGTAGGTAGAGTTTGGTAGACAACCTAAGTGCCTTGAAACAATTTTCAGATTGGTCTCTTTTGTCTATAGGATACGATCCATAGGTGATACAATTTTGAGTTGAGAGTGATGCCCTTTCGAACTTGTCATGGTATCCTTGGTTTTTAATGTTATTGTTCCATATAAAAACCAGATATCCAATTTACAACTTGTTATCTTTGAATTTTTGGTCAAACAATTGATTCACATGGTCCTGGTAATCCACAAAGTGACTGCTATATAACCAAGGATGGATATTATGGTGACGATGAAAAAAATTATGATTTTCTAATGAGTATATGTGAAATCATTTTATCATGACACATTTAATAGTTTCAATCCTTGTCGTTATAGTTTCAATCCTTTTAAACTTTCTAGTATCTATTCTATAGTAGGGTATCAAGGTCATTCAATAATGACTAAAATTTGGTGACAACCTCCATAGTATAGGAAATGATCAAGTGAAAAGGCTCCCAATAGGTGAAAAAATCCCTAGAATATGTAATTACCATGTAGAAAGGGAATCAAGGGAGTGATGATCTACTTCAAATCATGCCAAATCAACTCCCAAGTTGGACAACCCCTCCCAATAGAAAAAACCTCTCCAAATTGGAAATAAAGGCTCGAAGTGGATGAAAACTTTACCAAAATTATGAGAGAGTTGTCAAAGACCCAAAACAACCTATAAAAGTGATCTAAATGCAAGTAAGGATAAATCCAATGACTGGGATCTAAACTAATCCACATAATTCATAGTCCAATGTGATCATCACCCAAATATGTAGGGCTACTTCTCATAGTAATTCCACAAAATTCTTATGTAATGTGATGAAGGGGATGCCAAACAAAGGTTGTGACATATAGGCATACTAGTGTTGCTACAAAATGGAGTATACTTCTCTTTGAAATATTCAACCCATATAAAACTTGGTTTTAAGGATTACAGGAAACCCCCATATTTGTTTCTCAAAATATGCCCATATTTGTAAACAGTTATGTTTACAGTTGTAAGGTCAGGAACAAGGATGTATGTTACAATTTTTCAGTGGTATGATGAATGCATGTAGGCTGAATCTATTTTTTTTTTCATATCCTCAACTTCTGGGTGACAGTATGATGGAGAAGAATTATAGGCCTATGAATATTTATCCCAAACTTTCCATGGAAATATTAGAGGAATGTTTTGTAGGAAAAGGTTTCAGAATACCATTTTGTGGGAAAAGTTGACACTATGAGTATCATACTCCATGGGCTTGCAAACTTGTATGGACATCCAAACAATGATATAATTTACAAATTGGACTCATAACTTGGACAATGGGATGGTGAATCAAAGGATCCCGTGTCTAAGATAGTTTTTGTACACTTTCCAATTTCATTCACTGCATCTACAGATACCAGAGAACACTATGAACGTGTATTTGTGAAGCATTCCATATTTGCTTATATTTTGCAACCACTTCCATGCAATGTTTGGGAAGCATATTTGTAAGCATCAATTCCATGAGTGGTTTAATGCACCTAGCAGAAAGGGGGATAATAGAGGACAGTTTTGGGAGTGGGATCTAGGGTATTGGAAAGTAAGCAGACTAAACAAGGTGATTGCTATTGATGGAGGAAAAAAATCAACGTCGAATATCAATGTGCTTCCTGAAGCATATTTTTTTTAAAACATCCTTAGGAAGTTGGATTTTCGATGCCTAGGCCATCCTCAGGCCGTCGAATTTTTGACACCTCGGCCATCTACAGGTCGTCGGATTTTCGACGCCTATGACATGACATTCGATGAAGAGTTAATTGAAACAATGACTTCCAGGTGTCAAATTGAAGTGATATCCATCAATTATTCTATGTATCATCATCGGAATTTAGACGCCTAATTCAAGTAAAAATTTCCTGATTTACGATGATATGCTGTCGAAATACTGACGACATTTGAAATGGTGTCGAATAACTGACGAATTCCCACCGATGCCAAAAAAAATGTTGCCGTCGAACAACAGACATGTGTTTGTCAAATTTCAGACATCAAAGCTATCGAATTTCAGGTTCAAATTTAGTTGTGACTCCTTCATAGTTCAAGCATCCATCAATAGACGCTCTTTGATTTGCACAACCCCCCATCATTAAGAATTGTGTTCTTATCTTCACTTCCCTCTTCATGTTCTTCTCTACAATCAGATTAAGGTGATTTATGCTCCACTTAACGAGTCTCTACTTATTCCTTTAATGGTGTGTCTTGTATATTTTCATCTTCTTTAGGCCAAAATTTCTTCCACACCCTCACCATGTGGTCCAGAAACTTGTTTGTGATTTCTTTATCTATAGAGAAGGATATTTCACTTCTCTTTTAGCAAGTAGGATGATTTTTACTCCTTTCATGCTCATCCAAACTTGTTTATTGTTGATTTTTCCTTTATGAGTTCACATCTGCACTATTAGGACTATATACAAACACCCAATCAACAAAGTCTTCAAAATAATGGTCTTATGTGCCTCTCGCATGAAAGCAAGATATGCTTGATATTGTTGGGGAAAATTTTTACATTTTTCTCTTAAGCTTTCTAATTCATTCATAGGAATAGTTCGTTGTGGTTTAGCACATACATATTCACAATACATAGGGTCATAAGAATAACCCTAATCCCTTATGAAATTGTAAGAAGTTCCGCAAGATGGAAACTCTTCCTCATACCATTCACATTCATCTTCATATTGTTCATAATCATATTCAGAGGAGTCATCAGAATAATAATACATGGATGAACATTTTTCTTCAATGGATGGTATTAATGCATAGTTGCAAGGACCATGATATGATACCACTGTAATTTAACTTTTTGGATAAACTAGGTACACTATCCAAAATATTTCAAAGAGGCTTCAAAAATTTGACATTGAAAACATTCTTTCTCAATACCCTCATTGACAATGGATTTGACATTGACTCCATGGTTATGAGGCAACTGGGGGAATATCAAGGGAAGTGATATTAGGTTATGATAGGATTGAAAAAATTATATTTGTGTCTTCTTAATATGGTGTGGCTAAGGAATTTTCATAAACAGTTCACATACCACCTCCTTCAATACTTTGTCTAATTTCGAAACTAAGAAAAAGTAGTAAACTAGTCTTTCTTGGTTTGGTTCCAAAAACCATCGAACCTTTACAAATTTATTATGGAAGGAAACTAAGGGATTTAAAAAATCATAATATATGTTATAAAATCAATGGTAAAACCATAAAACTCATTTTGACATGTTATTCAAGTTTACACAATTTTGGCCAACTTCTAGCTTTAGACTAGTGAAACCCAAGTTGATCCAAATGCACCCAAATAAATTCAAATTATATATGGAAGGGATTCATGGGTATTAGGTCACAATAATTAATATTATTAATTCTAATACACTTTTCAAATGATTTTGCAACTTTCTTTTGATCCTAGGGAAAGAAGGACAAAAACACTAGGAAATCGATGTTAAAACCCCCAAGGGTAGATGACACTTTTGGATCTCCAAATGTAGTATGAACCTCCCAAATTTAAGAAAAGAGTATGGAGATTCATATAATACATAATTTTATGTAATTATTCATGGTTATTAATATCTTAAAACTAATAATGAGGCGCAACATTTGTATGGTAACTTTCATGGAAATTGCTTATGGGGAAATTACATTACTAGCTTAAGTTTGGCACATGAGCGATAGAATAAATGGTTCAGAGAGTAAAATGGAATATAATGGAAATATACATAAAAAAAAATTATTCCCAAAAATAATCAAACTCAGAGAAAATTCCTCGTACAAATATGATATAAAACACTTTCAAGCTTGAAGCTAGATTCATGAAAACTAGTTAGTCAAGAGCATGGGAATGTAAGCCTTTCACACATGGATTTATTATATTTATAATTATAGAGAATATTTAAATAATATAACATAGAAATAAATAATATACCCAATATTGGGCATCAAGGATATTCAGAAAAGTGAAATAACCACTCCAACAAATGCACCATCAGATGAGAGTATGGGGGAATGTAGAAGAAGGGATGAGAGAATAGGGAGATAGATGAGAAATGGAGATGTATGGAAATTAAAAATGAAAATAAAAACCATAAATAATATCCATTTAGAGGTATAAATTGCCTCTACATCAACCAATTTGTAAATAAATTGAACGCCCTCGAAATGGGTTCAAGCAGGGAGAGTAAACACCCACCGAGCAATGGACAAGCAAAAGATCTCCAAAATGAAAAATGCCAATTAAAAAATGATAAAAATATGTTATCATTCCTTGTGAAATCATTTTATTAAATTCATGATGCCTCCTAAGGTCTAATTTCCCTCATAGGCTTCCTCCAACTCAACTTAGTGGTTTAGTATTCCCTATGACACTTGTCTTCTTCTTCATGCTCCAATATTTCCCCAATTATAATGGATGCCTCTAACTTCCAAGTGCACCCTCTTTGTGGATAATTTTATCCCTGTAATGTTATATTTGTCATTTTTCTGCAATAAGGTTTGAATTTGTCATAGAATTTTTCATCATTTGTTGTCATACAGTGCATGGAATCTCCTTCCAAGTGGCAGACATTGTCTTCTTAGTCTCTTCCTCTTCCATGGGATTTACTCTCTTATACTAATTAGAACTCCTTGTCTCATTATAGGCTATGTGAAACCACACCATCCTCCAATAAAGTTACATTCCCCTTGGGTTTCAATTTGGATGAAGGTCATGCCAAGTGTGTGGGGAATCTACTCACCCAAAGACTCCACAAGATTCCAATTGTCTTCATGAACCAATGCCACCTTATTTTATTAACATTTATTATTTATGGGACCCATTTTAATGTGAATATGGTAAAATAAGGTCCTTTTGGGTTCTAAATATCCCTTATTACAAAATTTATGTCTCCACCTCAACCTAGGGAACTAGTAGGTTGGTGAAACATTATTTGCAATTAGTTTCATTTGGATGGGGACACGACATTATAGGAGAGATGCATGTTGATAAGGAACGATAGACAGTTGGGGACGATCTGAGTGGCACAATGTCCACATGATTATCCATGTTTAAGGTTAGCCTTGAATCCTAAGATTACGGTAATGGATAGTACAGCATATGACATGGAGGTGAGAGTCAACTATCACTTTTAGGAGCCTATCCATATGTAGTAGTTGATTAGTTTCTTAGATGGGATACCTTTTGAGGGATGGATGTAGCGTTTACTTTCTTTGTTTCATGGGAGTTTTTAGGAGGCTACTTGTGTTGATACTACGCAAGACAATAATGGGAGCAATAAGTTCTCCACAGTTATTAGAATTATTTGGGACCCCGAGATTACAGTGAGTAGCAGTTCAGTGGTTTCTATAGGCCAGAGGACCAATATTCATTTTCAGGCACAATGGATTGAGATCTTAGTAGAGCAATTTTCTAGGGATTTTGTCAAGTTTACATCGTGGTTTATTACTTATAGGAGTCTTTCAATAGGTCTCTCGTGATGGTACATTGTAGGAAAATAATTTTCGTAGAGGGTGCTACAAATATCCTAGGTTGATTTGGGACCGTGAGATCATTATTGGACTCAATGGTTTTAGTCGGATCAATTGTGGGGTTGTGTTGGCATTGCTTGAGAACAAACAATTTTGTGAGGGAGGACTTGTAATGTCCCATTTTTGACAAGTCGAGTAATTAATTAATGACTGATATAACTTTGGTGGACAAAAAACACACTATTAGTGTGGACATGAGGTCATTAGTGGAAAATGGGAACCATTAAGCAACATCAAGTGACATGTGCAACATGAAGCGCATAATTCAAAATGCATGAGACATGCGTAACTAAAATTGAATGCATGCATAATCAAATTTGCGTGTGGCATGCAAACATAAGAAAAGAGCAATAAAAGAATAAAAATGAATGTATAGGTATGCATTATTATTATTCACTTTTGGATTTCAATTGGAGATATCTTTGAGATGGTTGAGGGTCGAGGGAGAATTTCCTTATCCAACATTGGGTTCAATGGTGAAATTGATCCATCCTAACCAATTCAAAGGATAAGTCATCCAAATATGTCACAATGATTCAAGACAATAGTAGATTTATTATTCTTTCAAAGTTCAAGGGTATTTGTAGCAACATGAGGATTTTATGGAGGGCTCATCATTCTGACAAATATTGAGGGTGTAGTGTTTGACTCTTCTAAGGAAGTATTGCTTGGATATTATTGTTGGTGTCCTATCTAACCATTCCATTGAGGGCGTCTCAGATATCCATATACTGAGGGTGTATTTCTTATCACATAGGGAGAATTATTTAATAATTCACACTAAAGGTGCAATCTTTCTATATGCAGTACAAGGGTGCATTATTATGATCTTCCCAGAGTCATAGTTTTCTGCTTATTGATTGAGGAAAATCATATTCAGCATCGCCACTTCTCCTTGTGTTCAAATCATTTTTCTTGGAGGCATTATGATTAAGAAGAGGAAATATCTATACATTTGGATATGTATGTAGATGTTGGGAGAATATTGTTGCAGCTTCTACCATATCCAAAAGCAGATCTCATGCATGGAGTGCATGTCTCCTCTATGATGTCATACATCTCAAATAAATTCATTTGATATGTCTATGAATTATTGCTAATATTGTTTACATTGTAGATATGATTATCTTGTTATATCTGGGACATACAACATTATTATTTTCCATGCAAACCCGTTATCTATAAAATTTGCATGTCAAACCCTTAAACAATTATCAAATACTACAACAAACCCAACACAACAACATATTCCACTAGTTTGGTATATTACTATGGTATGAGAGCATGATTCTCGTCAGTTGTGGGGACATAAAAGATTGAATAAAGGTGCATGCCACTGCATATTGATGCATGGAAGTGTATGTTAGTTCATATAAGTACATGTTAGGGAATTACAATGCATGTCAGTGCATGTTCATTTTCGTGAAGTGCATTCCAGAGCACAGGGTTTTTGCCAACCCATGAGAGCATAAAGACAATGAGAAAGATCTAGGATGAAAAATTGTAGAGGTTGTAAACAATTCAACAGTTTCCTTGATATCATGAATATATAGCCTTGGGTGACGAGGTATGTGCATCATTGTCCTTTCAAGGCTATTACACCATCAAATTTGGGACCTGACCCAAGGATTTGGATGAAGATATATTTAAAAGAATAGTTGGGGAATTGGAGAAAGATTAGCATGATGTACAGGTTGATGGTGATATTGATATGGAGTAGACAATACATGATTATGATGTGCATGAGGAGGTAGAATTAGATATATATTGTGAGTCTAGTGACACTAGCCCATCTGATGGTCATATTCTACATAGGCCATGTGGTGAGTTGGAGTTGGTACACTCTTCATCATCTACAACAAGAGTCCAAAAATTTATGAAAGGCAAGATACAAGAGGAGGAAAATAGTATTTGTGATGCAACAAAGGAGTCTCATTTAGGTTTACAGGTATGAGAGGAGAGACTTGACTTGAATTTGGTTGAATCTATACATGTTGGTAAATATGGAGGTTATGGGTCACTTATTGTGGAGGGGTCATTAATGGCTTCGATTGTACTTGTAGATGTGTTAATGGGATACATACTCCAAGGACCAACCGATAGTGACATGGACACACCCCTTATTTTTTGGGATGTGTATAGTCTAGATGTGTGGGATCCTGGTTTAGACGACACCAATAGAGTAAGTTCATAGGAGGATACATCAAACCACAAAGGATACATATGACAACTATGATTCTGAATGAGGAGCACTTAGAGTTGTAGGCGACTAAGGATATATCTAACACAAAGGGTTTGGATCAGGCATGTGATCATGATTCACCTTTGTTGGAGATAGGTTTATCCATGGAGGAGGTAGTTGAGCACATTCGCTATGGACCAAACAACAAGGAAGTATATGTATACATATATTGGGTGGAAAAATACATGGTGGATATGGAGATATACTATGTTATAGGGTCTGTGGGAATCAATGGAGTATTGGCTACAATAGAACGTATAGGATACCTCATGGATTAGGAGGATACATGAGTATGCAACAATATACAAGGGTAAATAGCGGCACATGCTGAAGTCCCATGGAGTTTTTAAGTGTTTTATTTTGGGAGACCACATGATACATATCATGTGCATACCCTTCAATTGGGTTTCCCTAGGATCGATGAGTGCAAGGGATTGCTTCATAGAGCAGTAGATACCTCGATGGAATATCTCTACCAGGGATATCATTAGATGAGGGTTAGTGAGAATGATACTCACATGTCTACTTATAGACCTACTTTTGGGATTTTGGTAATGGAATCAGGGTTGAAAAACACACTAATTACTTCCTAGTCGCACATGCAATGGAGGAACTGTCTATTGCTATTACAGAGCAATGCTTGGGAGGTTCAACTGAGACAATTGGATGAGGTGGGTGGTATCTTTTCCATAATGGAGATCTTTCAATTGGAGCATGGGATTGGTACACATAATGCACATGGGAGGTTATATTGGTTCACAGGGATTGTAGCTAATAAAGTAGGGGATGGTATCATCTCTTATAGAGAATGTCCATGTACAAACCCTGATTCTTCACTTAAGGAGAAGATCATGAGGCTATGCATGATTCATGTTTGGAAGCTTATTCTTGGTATTTACAAGAGTATGAGGCATTGCAGGTGTTTGAGCTATTCTCTAGATGAATGCTTAGACTCCATTGATTACTTGAGCACATAGGTGGTGGTTAGGATAGGAGATATCTCAATGTAGCTGGGAAGGAGACGAATAAATTGGCAGGCTCTGAGTCAATTCTTCGTACTTAGTTCCACCAGAGGATTACATCCAAGGGACTATTACATTAATATTACGATGATTATTAGCATGACAGAAAGCATCCCATAAGATTTGGAGTAATCCCCATTTGGTGGTGGGATTCGAGCATTCATATGAGTGATGGATTGCTTCAGATTATAACGATGATTGATAGGGATGTGACATTAATTGGCTTGTTATATTGTGATGATCATGGAGGAGAGGGTGAGGATTATTATTTATGGAAGTATAAGATTTCTTCCCTAATATTCATGATTAATACTAATAGTGGGGCCTCTACAAATGAGATGTCCAGTTGCCTCTTTATATAGTTTATTCGAGGGATGCTTATGTTTGGCGGCATGATGGAGAAGTATTTTGAGAGGTTTGTGCAACTTAAGATTGCTTGGATCATTAAGGGAAGTCAAATCGATTCTCATATTAACAATGGGAAGACTAGTGCTCTTGGTATAGGGTGCTTCACTTTCAACAGGGTAACGGGGGACCCAAGTGACTTTACCTTTTCTAAGAATATTCTAGGTAGGTTCGCATTGAGAAAATTGGTGGATGTTATGTATTATCATAAGAGATGGTCGATATCCACTCATTCAACAACATTAATGTGGGATTTGACCATTTTTGAGAAACCATGGGGGAGTATATTGTTAGATTGCATAACATGTTTACTGAAGATGTAAGGCACATAGTATATATGTATGTAGATTCACCAGTTATTAGAGTTCATGCACATTCCAGTGATTTCCTCAGAATTTATGGCAACATGGGTGATCAATATATCTCTTGAGAAAATGATTCGAGTTCATGAGCATCCCATCGTTGTTACCAATGATTGGGGTAGACTTCCTTTGCTGGTATTTGAGATCGAGTATGGAAGCAAATTCATAGTCTTCACCTATATGCCTATGCAATCCACTATTCATTATGATATGTTCAAATCTTATAGGTATGTCCACTTGGATTTATAGGAGAGATGGATGTTGACATGGCATGAAAAACAATTGGGATGATCAGAGTGGCACAATAGACACATTATGACCTCTTTTTGAGGTTAACCTGGGATCCTGAGATTGTGGTAATGGATAGTACATCAACTAACATGGAGGCGAGAGTCATATATCACTTTTAGGGGCCTATCCATATGGAGAATTTGATTAGTTTCCTAAGTGGGATACCTTATGAGGTATAGATGTAGTGTTAACTTGCTTTGTTTCTTGGGAGTATTCAGGAGGTTTGTTGTGTTGATATTGTGTAGGACAACAGTGGGTGGAGTAAGTACTTCACAGTTCTCAGATTGTCTTGGGAGCCTAATATTATAGTGATTGGAAGTTCAATGATTTCTAGAGGTGAGATGAATAGTATTCATTTTCAGGAACATGGGATTGACATCTCAGCAGAGTAGTTTTCTAATAAATTTTCTAGCTTTACATCGTTGTTGATTAATCTACTTACATGAATCTTTCAATAGGTCTCTTGTGATGGTACCTTACATGACAATAATTTACGCAGAGGGTGCTATAGATATCCTAGGTTGATTTGGGACCCTGGGATCATTCCAAAAGTTAGTGGTTTTAGTCAGATCAACTGTGGGGTTGTGTTGGCATTGCTTGAGGACAAGTAATATTTGGTGAGGGAGGACTTGCAATGTCACATTTTTGACAAGATGAGGAATTAATTAATGATTGATGTCACTTTAGACAAAAAACACACTATTAATTAGCAAGGACATGAAGTCATTAGTGGAAAAGGGGACCAATTGAGTAGTATCAAGTGACATGCGAAACATGCAATGTATAATTCAAAATACATGTGACATGCATAATTAAAATTGCATGCATGCATTATTAAGGTTGCATGCAGAATGCAAAGGTGAAAAAAGAGCATTAAAATAAGAAAAAGTGAATGGATAGGTATGTATTGTTATTATTCAATTTTAGAATTCGAATTGAGAACTCTTTGAGTTGTTTGAATGTTGAGGGTGAATTTCCTTAGCCAACATTGGGTTCGATGGTGAAATCTATTCATCCTAGTTAATTTAGAGGATAGGAAATTTATATCTGTCACCGTTCTTCAAGAAAACAATAGATTTATGATTATTTCAAAGTTCGAGGGTATTTTTAGCATCATGAGGATTTTATGAAGGACACATCACTCTGATGAATCTTGAGGCCACAATTCCTGGATCTTTTGAGGAGTATTGCTTGGATATTATAGCTGGCATACTGCCTAACCATTCTATTGAGGGCATCTCAACTATCCCTATATTGAGCGTGTATTGTTTATCACATAGGGAGCATTATATGATCATTCACACTAGGGGCACATTCTTTCTATATGCAATACAAGGGAACATTATTATGATATTCTTGGAGTCATATTCTCTTGCTTATTCATCGAGGTGAATCATATTTGGCATCACCAATGCTCCTTGGGGTTCAAATCATTCTTTTTGGAAAAGAGGAAAAATGAGATGGAAGAAAAATATGGAAAGTTGGACAAGGATTCTAAAATGCTTTTCAACATGATCCTTGGGTTTGCTAGAGGTTCACAATATTCAACATGTCTTCCAATCCTCTTAATAGGATCCGTCAAAGAAAAATATGGCAATGAAGAGAATGTGTAACAAATTACTGTTGCACTAGATTCACGAGTTCTTAGCCTTAACAAAGATGGAATGGAATGTGACAATATGTCAATGAATGAGAACGACCCCATTCTAGGCATAACTTTGATTGATAAGTTATTGTGTACTTTTTATGCTCATGCTTGCTAAGATAATTTGTTAGACATTATAGTTTTATATATAGTAGAATAGTTACAAGATGCATGCTTCTATTTCCATTTTTGATATTTTGTATATGTCATGCTAGCTCATAATGGAAAATTTTGAAACTAGAATTGGAAGCAACATTTCTAAAATTCCGCTATTTGGGTTTTCACACAACCTTTTTTAATATATGTATTAACCATTACTATTAAGAAAAAGGTTTGTGTCAGTAACTTTACTAGGTTGTTAAGCCCATGGTTGCAAAATGTTGTAATTTTAACCTTGAAAAACAAGTGTGCTTCCAATTGCGCCATTTTCTATTTGAGTGTTGATTTTGGTTTTCTTAACAAAAAATATAGGTTTTAAAGCTATATTTTCATTTTGAGGTCATAATTCTTGTCAAGTCGGTAGTTGTGTTCCCATGGATTGCATCATGGGGATAGATTTCTCCTTGATTTGAATTTCTTCTTGGTTATATGGTTTAGGTATGGTATTTGATGCTTTCTGTCCCTACTTGGTCATTTGAGTTTCCCATGAATATGGAATTCCATCCTCCCCTTCATATTCATCCTCATCCTCATCATGGATTTATTTGTATATAAATTCTCACCTTGAGATATATATACATAAGGGGCATTCTCTGCTCCAAGGTAGAATCTCACCCTCCACCAAGAACTCATCTTGCGGTTATTGAAATTATCCTCCAAATCCTCTTTCCTTATTTCATTACCTAGGGTTACAAACTTGATATTTACTTTTGTAACAAAACCCTTAGGCCTATAGATGTATATTAAGGTGGCACATTTGAATTCTCGAACTGATAGGGAGAGAAATATCTTGAAATTTCCTTTGAATGGTTTTCATCAACATATATAACTACCTTTACTTTAATTTATGAATGCAATATGTTTGTCAGTTTCTCTTTTGAGGGATTTATTTCATGGTTATTAAACCTTTGATTTTTATTTGCCTTTGTTTCTGCTATGGGGAAGTGAGGGTCAAATTTCCATGGCCTATCCAAGGGGAACTTATTCTCCTCAAGGATTATGCTATCTTCCCTACCTCCCTTATCATTATGAAAAATAATAATGGACCTAATGATGATGGGATTGGTGAGGTAAATATTTTTATTGGATTTTGAGAAACAAGGTTCATCATTCTGAATGAATTGCTTAACATACTGAAGCATGAAAATCCTCGGGGTTACTGAATTTTGGGAGTATATAAGGGGCCAAGCCCACTCCATGAAACATGATAATATTTAAATACTTTCTCCAAAACTATAGATCTCTTATAAATTTCAATTTTTGTTGTTTGCGATCATATCTACTTTTCAGATTCCCAATGAGATCAAATCTCACAAGGATTCTAGGAGCATTGATCTGAATAAGTAAGATGATCATCCAATATTAATGGAATTTTACTTTTTTGGCTCAACCTTCCTTCCCAATTATAATGATGCATATTGGTCCATCAATTTGTTTGGGTGGCATGGATGTTGGTCCTTTGTGGCAAATTGAAATTCCCGCCCCCCTCAACAAGCTAAAATGATGCAAGAGACCTAAGTTTGTTGATCTATTTTGGTGGGGGAACACCTTAATTTTTCATGACCTTCCCCACATTTTATACCATGAAAAAAACAAACCCCACGATAAGTCAATCCATCAATTTAATTGAGATAGATAATTTTTTTTGTTCACATTGTTCTAACATACATGATCCCTTGATGAACTTGGCTGTTGGGAGAAGTTTATAATTTTTGATTTATTTCTGTGAGCCATATATTAATCTTTCTTGGTTCCCTTGGATTTAAACCTTCATTAATAGAATCCCCCCCATGCATGAGTTTACACCAAGGATTTATTTTTCTTACGTGGGGTGGGCTCCAACAATTGATCTACCTATTAGGTGTCAAATATGCATACATACACTCATGGATATCAAAGATATTTTGTAAAGGATTTGTTTGGATTGGGGAGAAAACATGAAAAGTGAAAAGTGATATGTGTAAGGCATGTGGAAAAAAGGGTGGATATTCCTTGGGCTTAGTACACGGTTAGGGGATCAAAGACAAAAAACTTATGGTCAAGGTATCCAAGGGGACAACTTCTCTAAAGAAAAATATTTTATCAACAACATTGATATCATTACTTTAAACTAACCACTTACACTTAATTTTACTATTTGTTTTTTAGTTCCAGACTAAATGTCTAGTTATGAATATCTACACTTATCACATGATATATCACATAAATAAACATATGAAATCATAATAGTTGATGTGTAGTTTTTATTTCTTTGATTTGTTATCTTCTTGAGATTGAATTTGAATGATGTTGATGGTGACCTTATATATGGTTGATTGAATATTTTCTTTAGTGATTAGTTTGAATCTTCATGGGATGAAAGGAAAATGTGTCACTTAAGGCCTTAATACTTGTTTAGGATATATGTGCAATTAATTATCATATGCACACCAACCTAACTCTTTCAACCTTCATTGATTAAAATCATTAAGGTTTCAAATCTTCTTAATTTTGTATTGGAGGAGTCAACAATGTTCTTGTCTATTTATCCTTTAGGATGAGATTGACTTTACCTTTCAATTTATTTGAACCTACATACATTATTTTTTTAAAGTTGAAATAGTTAAATATATAAAAAAATATATTGATAAATAGAATGTAGGTGATGGATTCCTACATCCATCTACACAATGTTTATTTATACATGCCATGAGTGATGACAATTTAGTAGTCATGATGTTTAATTAATTAATTAAATAATTTTGTAGGTTAGAAATCAAGAATATGACTCACAAAGGTTATATCATGATTTTGCATCAGTGTCATGCATTGACCATTTTCCTCAATGCATGATGGGTGGTGTTAGCACTCCGTTTGCAACAGTCGATTTATGTGCCTGACAGAGTCCGAAAAGGGTCCTATTCATTTGAACACTGTGTGAGTGCCCTTCAGATTATCAAAGGCACATTTTCTATGGTTTGAGACCGTTAGATAATGAAGAGATCTAAATATATTGTGGTATATTCCTCCGGAGGTGAAGACTTGTAGCAGCATAGACGATAGAGATATGCGTCATAGACCAACGATCCAGAATCACAAGGAAGAAGAGCGATGATAGATAGTGGTTTTGGCCCAAGACATGGGAGAACGGTCAAAGTTTGGATTTCGCAGAGTCCATTAAAATGGGCCAACAATGAAAGGCCGAGATCAAGATGAAGCCCGATCGACGGCCCGAAATAGTTTCACTGAGAAAACATGCTCAATAGAAGGAACTTTGCCAAATCGGGAAACAGGTTAAAGGGCGGAAGCATCTGACGATGGAGATGAAAGCAGAAGTAGATCTACGGTCTGAGCTGATTTTGCAAGCCAGACTAGTGCGGATAAACTCACAATTCCAAATCGCGAAAAGTGGTACCAACTGCAAGAATCAACGATCACGACAAAGAAGGGAATAGATCTACGGTCGAGGTTCTTTTCTCTATCTGAACTAGTGCGGACAATGTCAGGGTCCCGATCCCTAAAGAGGCTGTAGGACCCACTCAGATCGACAGTTGCATGGGAAGGTCAATCTCAATTGATGGGTAGGAACATGCCTTGGTCTAAAGCTGCTCCTTGTATCAAGAGAGGAGGCCTCAAGGATGCAATTTTCGCATCCAACATAGAGCTAGCAGTGGAAGAGACGTTTCCATGCGTGATCTTCCTCCCGACAGAATGGCTAATTTCCCCGACGCCATTTTTGATAAAACTAAGGTAAAGGTCCCATCCAATGACACTAACTTCCCCGACTCCACAGGTCTAGCACGTGGCTCATGTAGGAAAAATAGTAGGGAAGCAGGAAGTTTAGGTTTTCAAGTGACGAATCAAACATCTACATAAAGTAAAGAGAAGCCACGAACTGAGTCCGCTCAGTGCCACCGTCACAATGAATGAAAAGGCAAGAAAGGTCAAATCCATAGTCTTTGAAACTAGCTAGGCAGCCATGTGGGAAGTGCTTAAAATCCTACCCATATCAGATAATATAATTAAACATTAGAAGATAATATCCCCACCCTGGCCTCACACATGCTACTATCACATCGACCGGTATTCAAGAGTATAGCCATCTCTAGGCCATTTCGGCTTTCCCTATATAGCGCCATCTTTTGAAGTGGTTGAGGTGTGGAAATGTATAGATGGTGAGAGGTAAAGTTTGAACTACGTGAAGTGTTGAGTTCCTTCACAAACAGCCATGGCTGTGTGGTTTGAGAAGCTAGTTCGATAGGGGGTATTGATGGTCGACGAACATGAAATTGTGTTTCTTCATCATCTTGGTTATATGTACCAGGAAATCACCAACCACCGGGGAACAGATGTTAAACACATAGGGAGGTTAAACTTTTTCCACACATCCCTACCCTCAGATGTGCTATGCATGGGTTTTTACATCCCAAGGACACTTCTCCGACACCTCCAGTTGTAGTCACAACCTCTGAAGTCCCAACACACAATGGTGGTGGAGCTGTTAGAGAAAATGCTCAGTCTGGGATAGTGGAGGTCCAAAGCCTTCATCACTGCCCCTATAGTCTCCACTTAATGACTTTGCCATGGGAAAGTAGGAGGTCAAACACACACCCATCTACATGGCATGTTAGAAAACACTCCTCATAGGAGGGAGAAAGCAGTACAAGGATGATAAATCTCTTAAGACATTTATCATCATCAACTGCATGGCCACCCTTTTCTCGGTTCCCTCCTATAACCATGTTACTAGACGAAGGAAGGGATGGGAAAATGATCAGGCACAAGGGCACAGGCCTTCTTGTCAGCCTTTGAGCAACATGGTCTGAAAGAAGCAGGCTGGTCAAAGGAGGCAGAAAAGCATGTATGAAATGGTCCGAGTTGGAAAATGATCTTCAGCAAGCAACATAGGGATTTCTTTCACATACCAGGATAAAGAAAACTTTGCGCTGTCAGTTCGTGTTACCACACGTTACAGCTCCATGATGTTTATTCACATTTGTAAATCGTGGCAATAGTTCCACTCTCTATACTATTAACGTTTGATTGTGACTGGAAACAATTTTTAGGTTTGTTTCGGAGAATAGTCTCAGCAATGAAATAGTATAAATACTCTCCCGATGGAGGGAGATAGGAGTTGGTTGGTTGGGAAACTTTCAAGGGATGAGGCTCTCCTTTGTAAATAGTATCTGATTTCCATGTTATGAATAAATGTGCAGAGGAAGGATTGTATTTCAAGGCAGAGATTCCTGTTGTTGCTTCTTTCAATATGTATTCTCTTTACGTGAAATGTTCATCCTGTTTTCATTCCAGTTTGTTAATTTATTTCATGTCTGAAATGAGTATATAATAGTTTGGAATTCATACATGCTATGCTCCATTATTTGTTTCAAACATTCATTAATTTTTCTTCTAAAGTTACATAGAATTCATCTTTTTGGTGCTCTGCGTGATGGACTGTTCCCTCTCATCTACTAATCACCAGCTAAATATATCCTGATTGCAAGATCGATGACTATCTTGCCTTTGTTTGTAAATTCATGCCATTCTTTACCTCCTGCAAAATGTTCCCTACCCAGACCTTCGACTCCATTTCCCAATGGTCCCTTACTTTGATAGTCCCACCTACCTCTTACATTAATGCACCCCTCCCATTCAGGAGTCTGGCCTCTTAACCATTCTTGATAGAATATCCTACATGAAGTAAACCTAAAAACAAGTGAGAGATCCCTCTCTGACTGCACAAGGCCAGAGGTGTAGTCTAAAGCGGTTCTGCTGTTGCCTAGGAGAGAGCCCTTTTTTCCACCCAACCTATGGGCACGATCCCGTTGCTAACAAATTGGCGCCATTGCCGGGGACGAGATTGAAGATCATCCCTGGGAAGAATGACATAGTTTTATATCCGGTTGTTGATGGTGAACAATGATCAGACATCAAGAAGGTTGAGCACTTTTCACCTGGTGACTCCACTCTTGAAGGATTCAGACTTCAACGACTCCGCTGGTGGTATGACCCAGAAATCAAATGGTCAGAAAAAATTGGCAAGCTCCATCTGGAAAAATGGGCCCCTTGTAAGGCCCGAAAATGCATGCTGAAAGGTTAAGATACTCGAGTTTACATTTCTTCCAAGATGCCTTGTCTTATCTTGTAAGTTTTTTCTTATCCTTTCCTAGATTTATCAAAACAACCTTCTATGGTTCAATTCGTTCGGAACAGAGCTATGAATATATTCATGTTTATCCTTCTTTATGAACCGAAAGAATTGTGTTGTCTTGTACATTTGGTTTTGACCCAGATTTTTCTCCCAAAGCTCATGACGTTAAAGGCCACCCCTATGAACCTCATGAAACCTCAGTCGATAGCATATCTATTGCCCCTAACCTGGTCTCTCCTAGTTTTCCAAGCCGATACAAACCGCTACAATTGCCTCCTATCCTCCATGATTTTCTTGTGAAACATTACAAGTACCTCCCCAAATTTGATGGAGAATCCAAATACTTCACTGCTGAGAAAGATTTACAAGCCTTTGAAAATTTCTCTGACCTTTTTGAGATAGAACATGATGATGTCTGCATGAGGGATTTTTCCTAGTCTTTACAAGGAGATGCGAAAGAATGGTTCAAACACTTGTAGCCTAAGTCCATCAATACCTGGGAAGAGTTTTCTTGCACCTTTTAAAAGTTTTGGGGTAGGATAAGACCACTAGATCAAATAATTTCAGAATTTTATTCCCTGAAGAGACATGAGGATGAGGCCATATCTAGATTTAATAGAATATTTTCAAACTTTTATTATAACATGCCTAAGGAAGTCCAACCTATTGAGAACGCTACTAAGATATATTATGGAGCCACCTTTCCTCCTGAGCTGTCCTTGCTTCTTTTGGAAAGAAAATCAACCACTATGCAGCGTATGTTTACTGATTGTTTGGAGGTTGAGGAAAACCTTAAGATGTCCAAAAATTTGTCAGGTCAGGACAATGGTGGTCACATAAAAGATACATTAAAATTGGTTGGGCCCTATGTTGCTAGGAATATTGCACCTTCTGCGGACAGAAGCTGTTCCTCTGGTCTGAATGGTTCAGATCCAGAACAAATGAGTGAAAGAAAAAGGATGAAGACCTTCCCTGAATGTCATAGACACCTGGAATACTGCTTTGATTGTGAACCTGTGTACCTGCAAATAGATCAAACATGCAAACACATCAAATCTACCAGAAAATCATCTAGTTATCCATGTTAGTGACTAAGGAATCTAACAACATGTACATGTGAAATCAAAACAATAGTAATGTTGGAAGAAAATCATCTTTGCATTAATAATGTATGGAGAAGCTTACAACCGTTGCCTTAGTGTCGACAAGCCCCTCCACGAGACAAACACTTCATCCCCATAAGCTCCAATTTACTCTCTATGCCCTCCAATGACTTGGACTAAGTGGTCAATCCAACAACATAAGGATAGTTGAGAGAATTGTGGGTGAAGTGGCTCTAAGATCTTACCATGGGGGATCTTGAGCTCAAACTAACCCAAAATGATAGGGATAAGGGAGGACACGAGGCTCAAGTTCTAGAAGCCTCGAGAAACTTCTCTTTTTTTCATTTTACCCATGGTACCAATTTTCTTCCCTTATGACAGAGTGGTTTAGATGAGAACCGCTTTTATACCAAATACCATAGGCAGTGGCACCGCTTCTCAAAAAAATGGTACAGGTGGTGCTGAGCAAGTTACCGCTCATGGGCCATAGGGAAAGCGTGGTGCTAGGTTTTTTCAAGTAGAATTGACAAACAGAGCAAGTTTCCACTCTAAGTGTTGGGATTAAGGGAAAACATGGAAATTAAGGGTCTTATCACATGATGGGTACAAGATTTGGGTATAAAAGAATGCCCCCCAAAGCATGAGACTTAGAGGGATACGATAAGCGAGAGCTTTGAGAGAACAAGTTGTCACTTTGAGGTGAAAATGTCAGCTCAGTCGGAGAATGTCATCCAGTAGGCATCTATAGTACATCAATACTTTTGACTCATAGACAAATGTAACCAACTCATGGCTGTAGACCAATACAAGGTAGATCCATGAGAGGAATAAACAAGCATGGCTACTAGAATACAATGTAGATCCATGTGATAGAGGAATCAAACTTGGACATAGCTACCGAAAATACAACGTAGATCTATGTCATACATATGCAAATTTGAGCATAGCCATGACCATACAAATGTGGATCCATGCTAGATATACAAAACTCCATCGCAACTTGGGGAAAGCAATGAGTGCTTAAACAAATACCCAGGGTCTTTGTCTCGTATTCCACAAAGTATGATTCTATCTATATGATTACAATGATCTGAAGTCGAACATGGTAGAAACCACTTGATTACCAGTAGATGATGTGAACCGTTAACAAGTGCAAGGGCGATCACCATTGATGTCAATGATTCCCAAGGTACTCTAGTACAATCTACTGAGTGTGAATAGATGCCCTGATGTCGAACACCTAGTTGATTCTATCGATCAAAGGTCAATGATGTGAACCTATGTCGAGAGAAAGAGAATTTGTCATTAAGGCATACAAATCTCAAGGTACTAAGTTTTGTTTCTAAGACCATTTCCCAGATGATGAGCTGATGTCGATGGGAATAGTCTCGTCGAAGGAGGGCCATGATGAGTCCCACATCGATGACACGAAACTCAGAACATAGTTATGGAATGATGTGAATGTAGTAACCATAAGAATGACTCAAAATTACTGACATAGAGAATGTTTTGACTGCAGAGGTAAAACTTCTTCAACTTCCCTTTGAACATCGAGCGACACGAAAAAAGACTTGGCAACATGACTAAACCAGAAAAACACATAGTGCGATGGTGAACAATGCATTCTTTTGAAAGACTCAAAGGAGTGGCATGACTCATGAAAGTGGATTGTCATTGAGATCAGCTGAATACCCAATTGACTGAAATGATATGTATACAAGTTCCATGTTAAAAGGTAACGACAAACTACTGCCATTTATTTGCAAAATGATTCCCTTCCCATTTTCCCCATCATGATTGATGAGTGCCTCTTTTCAGTTTTACAAGTTCAAAGAGGGTAATTGTTGGTTAACTAGGGGCAGACCAAGGTTTAATTTAATGTACCAACAATACCCCTAGCTCACTGGCCCTTTCGGCAACAGACCGCAGAATGGCCTAAAGTCTCACCCGAAGTGATATTAGATGGGGTGGCTGAAGACTCAGGTGTCTTCAACCGGGTTCTGTAGAATCCTAGGGTCTCACGACTCTTCTTAGCCAGCGAGATCTCTCTGTGAGGGCGATCTCTCCTTCTAGATGGCGCTGATAGGGAGCAGAATCTTATCGCATTGCAGCCTCTAGAACGATGTGCAAATTTCTCTTCTACTCAACCCTTCACCTGCGATATCCCACACCGTAGCTCCTCCGACAGTGCGATATCGCCTTTCTATGCTGCGATATCTTCTACAGTAAGACTCAATGTGACCCTCAAGGTCCAAAGGTCTTCTCTCTGGGTACAATAACTTAGTTATCCTTTGACAGGGTGTCAAACATCCTTACTTGAGCTTCTACAGTTCAACACACTTAACATCAACTATACTCAATCTCACTGGACTAAATATGCAGGAATCACTTAACATTGTAACTGTTACTGTCGTGAATCAAGCACTGATAAACTCATACATAGAATACTTGATATATCCAACTCATGATTAACCTTCCATGTTACTGTAAACTAAAGGATAACATACATTCATTCATTAACTGATAGCAAAGTTCATGTAACGAATAACAGATAGCAACTAAGTAAAGCATAATCACATGAAACAGTTTCACAACACACTGATTTTACGTGGTTCACTCCCAGGAAGGAAGCTACATCCACAGGAACTGGTTTTTATATTATATCTCGAGAGAGTAAACATAGTTCCGCTGCAACCTATTGTGCAGCTCGAGATCTTCTGGAAAACTCCGTGCACATAGCCGGGAGCCCTTCTCTTCTAGATCCCTTCTCCTTCTATATTGTCTTCTCCTTACAATATACTCTTCCTCTCTCTCTCAATCCCTACGGATTGTTACATTCATGCTCAATGAGCCAGCTACTGGTTATAGTAAGATAAATACAGACTGAATAACAGAACCAGAGCTCGACTCTTTCTCAATGTTTAACTAACTATGAGCTAACCCACTAACTGACTAGCTATCTAGCTCAATGTTCTACGAGCTAACAGATCATTCGACTAGCTTGCTAGCTAACCTTTCATAATACAAAATACATGCTTATATAGGCGGCCCAAAGGTCTCACCCTGTTACAACACTGTGGGCCTTTCCCAACAGTAACCCAAAAACCGTAACTGTGACAGTCGGCCTATCTGTACTTGAACTGCCACTTTCCATCACACCACAGCTTTCGGTAGTATTCCACTCTTCCCAACGCTGATCGTGGGTATGGGCACCGCTTCCTCAGTTGCTCCCCTTTTGTCCTTTGTCTTTAATACCTCGTCCCGTTGCTCCTTTTCTATTTATGAGGGTAGCTGAGCCCTCTTGTCTTCACCGCTGCCTTAAGTGCAGTGGTTGAGCTCTCTCTTCTTGGTCGCTCGGGTACCGTTTCCATTGAATTTATTCTTCTGATATAGCAGCTTTTCCTGTAGCTACGGGGCCCTGCTCCAACAGTCCCCTAACACTTACTTGTGGATCGTCCCTGAGCCACTAACAGCTGGTTTCTCATGCTGTAGCTTCTCCTTGGCTTCCTGCGAAGTCCTTGTAAGTCTCTCCCGAAGTCCTGTGACTTCTTTATCCATAGCTTCGACACACTCTTGTGCCATTTCAAGCATAGCTTGACTAATGATGGAGTCTTCTGTATCATCAATATCACTTTTGCTTGTAGTGAACTCCTTAACCTTCTGCTCAACCGCATCGACCAGCTTTGTGATTTGTTCCTGATATGGTTGAAGTAGGTTATTGAATTGTATCTCTTTTTCTCTCAACCGCTGTGCTTCCTGTTGCAAACGGTTTATCTCTGTCGTCTTCTTCATCTTTGCAAGAGATCCTAAGCTCTTGAATTTTTCCTTCATTGTTGTTGTGGCCTTCTCTATGTTCTGGATACTCTGCTGCAATTCCATTCTATCTAGGAGCTCTTCTAGCTCCGACCATGTCTTCGTCGCATCAGCTAGTAATGACTGTGCGTCATCTATGTGACTCTTCATCTGTGTTGAAGTGAGTCTAAAGGCCTCTGCCCGGCCTGAGGTGTTCTTGGTGGTCAAGCCTCAAGCTCAACAATCTGTGCTTTGTGGTCTTCCTCCATCTTGGTCACTGTTTCTTCCAGAGCCTTTGCTCTGTCTGCAATTCTTCTTACTTTTTGTGTTAGAGGTAAGGCAAACTCTATGTTACACTGGGGTAACTCCAATGCAATGTTCTGTAGGACCTGACTTAGATCCTGTTCTCTTTCTTCAAGTACTCTTAACTCTTCCACCTTTTTGTGAAATCCTGCGGTGAGCTCTGCATTCTGTTTCCTCAGCTGAGTGTTCTATTTATAAGTCGCAAGCTCTCTATCCCTGAGTTCTGCGGCTATCTGCTACTGGATCATCTATAATTGATCAACAGGGAACTAGGCTAGATTAACCTCGATAGGTTGTCTAACCTGTATCTGTACATTGATCATCGAAGCAGGGATTCGAATGCTCCCTGACAGTATCAGCACTGTATTGATGCGATCCTTTGTCAAGACTTCCTCGCGGGAAGTCGATGGTGTTGAAATTTCTCCTGCCGTCGCCTTGACTGGAGGAATCTACATTGTGGTAGTATTCTCAGTTAGTGCTTTCAATTCCAAAAGCTACTTATCAATCGTGCTTTGCAGCTTGTCCTGCGATGTCTGGATCGCCTGAATTGAGTCGCACATCGCGTCCTGCAATCTCGTTGCAATGAGTTCATAGTCATCCTCCTTTTGTGGTCTCTGTAGTTGGCTTTGAGGCTTTTTATTTTTTCTTCTTTGGTGCCTCTGGTGGCACCTCTTCTATATCTTTCCTCTTTTGTGCCGGTGGTGCACTTCTGTTGTATCTTTCATCTTGGACCCCACTTTGTCTTTTCCTTTGTCCGATGGGTCTGTCTGTGCGGTACCTGTTGTATCTTTCGTCTTGGACCCCACTTTGTCTTTTCCTAATGCCTTCTTCCATTCTTCATCAAAGTCTTTGATGACATCTTCTAAATCCTATGCTGTCATCCTACATCCTACACTGTCATCTTGAACGGACCATTTTCCCAGTTATCCGTTCTAGACCCTTTTGGCCTTAGGTAGATTGTATGGCTGTCTGCCATGAAATCAAGCCGATTATCATACATGTCCACAATCTCCGTGCTGATCTGCGGTGTCTCCTGGATGACTCTCTTCAATAGTTTATAGTATTCATAGAATACTATCATATGATATTTTTCTTGGTTGGGCTGTTGCTCTCCCATAAGTTTGCATAGTGCGCGCCTCTGGGCTCGCCACTTCGTAGCTGTAGAAACTGGGTATGGGGCGACTCTTTCCACCCGATGAATGCACATAATATAAGCAGCCACGAGAAATGGAAGGGGTGGTTTGGCTCATCCTGCGTTGTCAAACAATCTTGAAGAAAAATATTTAATAAGAATAAACACCAATTAAATTGTTCACCTTCTGCGACTTGTATGGCAAGGTGAATTACTGATCCTGTGAATTCTTTTGGGCGAACCTTGGTTAACAGTCTGCCTGCAAGCAGACTGGCTGTAAATCTGATTGTATCATCTGCTAGTGCTGTGAGGTCATAAGCCCAACCTCCTCTCTGTAGCTTATACTTGTTAACTAGGGTTGCTGGTAGCTTGGAATCCTTTCTCTTACTTGATATATGTGTCTGAGGGTCCTTACCAGTCTTGGACAACCTGGTGATGCGGTGTATCAGATCGACGTTCAGATCGAACCTGTTACCTAGCCAGAGGTAACCTCCATGTACACAATAAAGTAGCACGCGCACCACGACATTAACCTCTGCACCTCGTCCAAAATGTGGTATTCTCAACAAATTGAGCAAGCCTAACTGTCAAGAATCTGGACATGTTCCATAGGAACAAACTCATCTGCGTCAGTCCTCGGGTTCCTGTGAACCGTGAGATACCGATCTGGCTGAAACTGAGGATATGTCTTATTATCTCCAAGGTTATAGTCTATAAATTTGAGAACAGGGGCATATCCTAACAGATCTCCATCTTTCTTGACACGAGAATCAATCGACAGTAGGGGAACAAGAAACTTAGCACCCTTGGGAATGGTTACCTCTGGTGCATCCTCAACTCGTGGCAAGATGTATTCTGTTTCCATATGAACTTCTTCCTCCTGCTCTGGGATAGAATCTTCTACTATTTGATCTTGACTCCTCATCCTTGGCAGCTGTCTGACCTGTGATGTACCTAATTTCACAACCTTGGGTGGCGTCGTCATAGCGGACACTGTTAGTTTTTCAAGCATATATATATTCGAGCAAAGTGTTTACTGTTCTTTTACTTTTCTTCCTCTTTAAACAAAACTTAGATATTTAAACCAACAGATAGATGAACACTTGAAATGATAACCAACAGTAGAAGAAGTACACAAATAAGATCTCACACATGCACAAGAATTTACCCTGGAGAAACCCAGTATGGGATAAAAACTCCAGCAAACAATCTTCCTTTATTGCAAATAATATGTAAGATCGAAATACAAACTTTCCACCATGAAATATGCTTGAGAGAGTGACTGTAAGACCAACCAGACACCAAGATACTTCGCTGCCCTCTTACTGCTGTTATAAATCAGCAAGTCAATAAAATACTTCGCTGCCCCGTAAACTGTGTAAAACGAACCAGCAAGACAAACTGCTGCCCTCTCTTTGTTGTGTAAATTCAGCAATAGAAACGTTTTACTACGCTTCCCTCTCTCTCTCTCAAAACTGTGAGAATGATTATATTATTTAATAGAA
>LPNX010504879.1:1198610-1229487 GCA_001517045.1 Pseudotsuga menziesii | reverse complement strand
ACGAGAAAAGTTTGAAAGATTCAGAAACATGCTCGGACTTACGAACACCCCTTCGGATTAAGAGGGGGATTGTTAGAATAATCCGTCAGGATTATTGTATATAAATAATAGGAATATGAATAGCTAGGAAGGCGAAGAGGCTGGTAATCAACCGCCTCATGAAATGTATAAATATAGGCATTTGCATTTGAATAATCAATTTGGAATCGGGAGTTATTACCAACACTTACGAAGGAATTATCACGTTTGTTCTGACTTTTGTCTTGGCTCACAAGGCTTGTATGTTCACCTTGATTTTTGCCATGACTCACAGAAATGGTTAATCTCCAAGTCTCCCTGGCTAGCTTCAGGGTGGTCACTTATGACCTCAGACCTTGGAGAATGCCTACTGATGCTGATTTCAACAGACACAAGGCCACCACGTTGGAATCTTTGCACAATGTCTTCTAAAGGTTCCGTCTCAGACAGAAACCACTCGGTGCAATACTCTGGACTGGTAATGGCTGCGAAATTGGGGAAAACCAACACTCTGTAGCTAGAGTATCTCTTCACATGGAAAAATCTTCAAATTGCTCTATAACTCTAAGAAATCACAAAAGTAACCCTTATGTATGAATGATCTTTGTATTTATAATGAAGGTGATAATATTTGAAGCATCGATCATTTGGCTAGACCCGTCGGCGGTATTAATTGCATGGACAAGACAACACCCGTCGTTTCGATCCTCATTAATTGCTGAAAATCTGATCAAATTTCCCTCGAAACTTGTGTGCAGGCGCCAGTCTCGTTGAAGATTTACCAAATCTGGAAAAATCATTATACTGTTTGCAAATCTAGGGCAATGTATACCTGTCATATCTGGGTTAACTGCTTGTCAGAAGACGAAGTGACTAGCCCTCTGTCCCTTTTCAAAATCATCTACGTGGCACGGGGAACATTGCATCACTACGATTCCACACCGCATCGTCTCGAACCAAAGTGTCAGCATGAACTCCGTAACGTTCAAAAAACTCTGCAAGCATCCTATGACTTGCACAACATACACTTTTTTGATGCAATTCCTGATACTTAGAATTTTTTTTTTTTTTACGGTGTAGACTAATTACCGGTGCGATGCCTCCTTTTAACTAAACTGGACATCTGCACTTCATAAACTGTCTGAGTTAGGGCTAGGAGGTGGAGTGGCTATCACTATAAAGCTTAATCCTACTGCCATTAGTCAAAGTGGGAAGAAGCTCCCCGTTCAATTTGCTGAGCTGAACGACACCATTTGTAACTTGCTGAACCTGATATGGCCCCAACCAATGCGTCTTGAACTTCCCTGGAAACTTAACAAAATTACTGTCATAGAGGAGCACTAAGTCTCCTGTCTGAAAAATCTTGCTTTTGATGTGCCTATCGTGCCAAGCTTTCTCTCGTGCCTTCTGCACTTTCTGATGAAATCCTGCGATGAATCTGGCTTCTTCTAAGGCAAGAAGCTGCGCTAGTCTTTCATTCATTGTGTCTGTATCAACCATCCTGGTAATTTGAGAAACTCTTAAACTAAGAATAATAAATTCCATAGGCATAATAGCCTCTTGTCCATACACCAAGCTGAAAGGTGTGTGTCCTATAAGTTTCTTGCATGTAGTCCTATAAGCCCATAATATAGCATTAACCTTGAGGTCCCAATCATTTCTTTGGCTGTTACAGATCTTAGTAAGAGCGTTTCCTAGAATCTTGTTAAAGGCCTCCACTGTACCATTAGCTTATGGGTGGTAGGGAGTGCTCTTATGATGCTGTATCTAGAATTCCTCCGTCAAGGCCTCAATAGTGTGGTTCAGAAAATGTGTGCCTTGATCACTCATTAAGATTACTGGACATCCAAATCTACTTATGATGTTTTCAAAAATGAACTGTGCAGCTGTAGCAGCATCACAATTCCTTAATGCTTTTTCCTCTGCCCACTTGGTGAGGTATTTTGTTCCTGTGATGATGTATCTCGCACCAGTTTGTTTCCCGGGTGGGTTGATAGGACCCACGAAATCTATAGCCCACTTGTCAAATGCCCACAACGTAATCTGTGGTCGCAGTGACATTTCATCTCTCTGCGAAGGTTTTCCTACCCTCTGGCAGATATCGTAACATCTGCAAAACTCCTTAGTGTCTTTGTGCAAAGTAGGCCACCATAATCCTGCAGCTAGGATTTTTTGAGTAGTTGGCTTTCCTGCGAAATGACCTCCTGCGGCACCTGAATGTGCTTCTCTGATAATGGTCTCTTTCTCGTGCGGCATAACGCATCTACGCAAGACTTCATCTGGACCTAACTTATATAAATGTCCCGTGATCAAAGTGAAGTCTGCTACTTTAACAACTAACTGTTTCTGTTGCTGCTTAGTAAACTCAACAGGTGCCCACCCTGTAGTGAGAAAGTGAATAATATCAGTGTAATACTCATCTGCGATCTGAATAGAAATCAATTGCGCATCTGGCAAATTGTCCTCTAAATTACTTGGTTCTTCTCCTGAATCTATCCGTGATAGGTGATCAGGTCCGACATTTAATCTCCCTGGTTTTACAATAATTTCAAAATCATACTCCTGAAATAGGAGTAACCATCTACAGATCCTTCCCGCTAACACTGGTTTATTGACCAAGTAATTTAAAGCAGAATGGTCAGTGAACATCTTGAATGGGGCACCCAACAGGTAGTGCCTGAACTTCTGTAGAGCATACACCATAGCTAATCCTTCTCTTTCTGTGGTGGTGTAGTTCTTTTATGCGGTAGATAGCTTTCTGCTTGAGTACGCGATAGGGTGATCGATACCCCCTTCTCCTGGTTGGGTTAAGACAATCCCCAGTGAGATGCCAGATGCATCCACATGTACATGAAATGGCTTGTTCCAATCTGGAAATACTAAGATGGGTGCTGTAACCATCTTCTCTTTAAGAGTGTCTAAACTTTGCTGGAATTCCTCATTCCATAGGAATTTCACTTCTTTTTTTAACAGCTTTTCCATAGGTGCTGTGATCTTTGCATAGCCCTTGATGAATTTTCTATAGTACCCAGTATGACCGAGCACTGTCCTCAATTGCTTGACTGATTTGGGTGCTGGAAGATTAACAATGATGGCAATCTTTTCAAGATCTACCATCAAGCCTTGTTTGTAAACAATATGACCCAACAAAATACCAAATGGTGCACAAAATATACATTTCTTCAAGTTAAGAGAAATCTGATAGTGCCTACATTTCTCTAACATGAGCCTTAAATCTCCTATATTGTCTTTGGTTAACCCAAATACAGTCCAATCATCAAAATAGACTTCTAAGAATTTATGGATGTATTCCTTAAAGACAACAACTACTAATCTGGAAAAAATAGCTGGTGCATTTTTAAGACCAAAGGGCATTATCGTATATTGGAATGAGCCCCATTCTATCTCAAAGGTGGTCTTGTGTCGATCCTCGGGATGGATTCTGATCTGGTGATAGCCTGAAAAGCCATCAGTGAAGGAGTAGACCTCCTGTCCGCCCACATTGTCTAAAACTTCATCAGTAAAAGGTGTTGAAAATGGGTCATGAAACGATGCGTCATTGAGTTTGCGTAAATCGACACAAATCCTGATTTCTTCTTTGGTTTTCTTTTCCTGCACGACCATGGGACTAACCCACTCGCTCTCTTCTACAGGTTCAATGATGCCTGCTGCTAGCATCCTATCAATTTCATCCTTAGCTTTTTCTTTATAACAAGGATTTAATCTGTATGGACGCTGCTTAACTGGCCTTGCATCCTCTTTCAAAGGTATCCTCATTACTCCCAAATCTCCTACTATTCCCTTCATTTCTATAAACTTGGTAGGAAATAAGTCCTAATAGTCATGTAACAAGTCTGCAATTTGTCCTACCGTTTCATCATCCCAATAGTCTCCAATAGAGGAAAACTTTGGTTCTGTTTCTATGCCAATATTGATCTTTTTAATCTTGATAGGCTCTATGATTGTGGGAATCTCTAGCTTTGGTCCCTCAACTTCACGAGTCCCTTCTGACTTTGGAATGTTGACACTGCGAGGATTCTCATCCTCATCATCTGGATCTGCTGCGAAGTTGTAACAATCTAGCACATGTTCTAATTGTATGGCCCAATCAGGTTGAGCAGGCACTAATAGGGTAGAGTCGTCAAATATCTTAGTCTTTATTACATCTAGGGCCTGATCAATGCTTGGGTACTCAGATTCAAAAGTGAAGGTGAGTTCAAAGCTGTCTATCATAACTGGCCATGTAGTGGTTCCTCTGCGCAACTCTGTTTCTGTGTACCAATTCCTTGGGATTTGGTCTAAAGTGTGAATGAATAGGTGAACCCATTCATCCTCGGGAATGTGTGACCAATTCTGTTCACACATCTTAATATGTGACCTGGGGTCACTTTCTCCTATATATTTCTGCTGGAACCGCTTCTTGTCATTAGAGAATCTGATCGCCATCAATCTCCTAAAGTCATCCCATGATGCGATATTTTCCTTATGTGCATGCCACCATCTTGCAGGCGTGGCTCTTACTGCAAGGTCAATAACTGCCATCCTCTGCTCATGAGGAATTTCTTGTTCAAACTGCTGTAAAAAGTTGTTGATGTCTACCAAGCCATCAAACGATGGAATATCCCTAATCTCTGCTCCAATCCATCACAGTGACTTAGTCAGAGATGTACATATGTGAGCTGAGACTTCATAAAGTCTATTCTACCAGTTTTCTAAACCAACATCTGAATCTGATGCGCATGAGCTGTCGCATCGCCAACTGATATTTCCTTCTGCAGTGGGGTTGATGTAATCACTCTGATTAGCAGTCATCTGATAAAGGCTTTCCATGTTATGCACCTCTTCCTCTGCTCGGATAGGTTCAATATATCTAGGACCCTGTAAAGGATCCAACGGTGTGATGACCCGAATCTGATTATCCTCAAAGGTCATTTGTCTTTTCTTTAAATCGATAACAACCATGTTATCGATTGCCCAATCAATACCTAATAAAGCTGGGTACGGTCTGCTATCACCAATAATTTCTATGACTTCAAAGTTTGCAAAGCTGCGAACTCCGTCAATGTCAACTGGTACTTGCGGTAATCGACCCAGTGGTGATACCCTCTGCTGATTGGCTAAACGCAGATGGATAGGTGATCTAGCTAACTTAGGGCTACCCATCTGTTCCCATGTCTGCTTAGTTAGAATGTTTACCTCTGATCCTAAATCTAGGATTATCTCATCCATTTCAAATTCTCCAATTTGTGCTGTGAGTCTCATCTCTCTTCCTGTTCTTGTATGGCCCATAATATTATGAACAACCCACTGCACACTGCTCACGGAAGAAGACAGCTGACACTGATCTATGATGCGCTGAAGCTCTCCGATGGATTTCTCATTTCATACAAGTTTCAAGCAACTCCGCAGGAAGGATTGTACACTTCCTGTCGACTCATCCTCTTCGCACCTTCCAGATGTGGTAGCCTGCGATATCTGCATAGGACTAACTCCATAAGGTGTTTGCTGCGGTAGGCCCCTACAAGGCAGTACCTGCAATCCTGATGGTATAGGTTCAGTAAATAAAGTTTTAGCTTGCTGAAACATTTCTTTGTTCTTCTGCAGGTCAAGTGGTGTTGATTTATTAGTGGCTTTACGCACCCACTCCGGACCTGTATTCTTTTCGGCATCATGCGATGTCCTACTAGTAGAAGCACCGCTGGGAGTCACAATATTGACTCTTGGTTTTGGTTCTTTCTGCTCAGTAGCAATAAGCTGAATATTCTGGTTTACTACTGGATTCGGGTCCCTAATATTGGCTATCAAGATAGGACATTCTTCAATAGTATGGTCATAGGACTTGCAATAGTTACATGTTGTAGTAGGGTTCTGACAATCCCTAGCATAATGTCCTACAACTCCACAATTGTAACAAGTAATCGGTCCACGGCTGGGGCCGAAGCCTTCACCATGGCCAAAGCCTCCTCCACGGCCTCATCCTCTGAATCCTCCACCACGGCCAACATGAGCCGGTTCGTGCTGTGGTCCTGCTGCTGGACCTGGTGTCTCTGACTAGACTCTGTACAAGTCATGCTTTCTCTCTATCATGAGATCATAAGCTCTGCAGTTATTTTCATCATGTCCTACTGACTTATAGAAGTTACAATATAAGTTCTTAGGTGTTTGTACATACTTTTGAAGTAAAGGGCATTCCTGTGGTCTATGTCCTCTTGTTCTGCAGAGTTCACACCATGGCCCTTAGTTCTGTATTAAGGGGTTCGGAGCCCCACTTGCTAAATATTCAACAAATACTGGAAAATTATCTTTAGTATGGCCCTGTCCTTTACACTTGGTACACCATAGTTCTTGTGCAACCTCTTTCCCTTTCTTAATCTCATGTAGCTGTAACGTGATATTGGCTAACTGATTCTGTAGGTTTGTTATACCTGTACTAGTCTCAGCTAGAGGTGAAGCCTCTAGTTTCATTGCCATCTCCAATGCTTCATCATGCATACAGAGTATCTGTTGCATAAGGGGAAGTCTGATATGCAGGAGCAGTGCTACGATGAACCATTCCTTATGCTGCTCCAGTGCAAACTCAAAGCTAACTTGGTCTATAATAGCTTTGAATTTCTGATCAAAGTCCCATACTAACTCTGTAGGTAACTGTTTAATGTCTTTAAGCTCTGTGATACACTGTGACTCAGACTTAGGTTTCTTAAATTCTTTGATCATGGTGGTCCTGACTTGTATGAGCGTTTTGGGCTGTGTTGATGTATACTTCATATACCATGTTAAATCTCTCTTTCCAAGTGTAGTGGCCAACTGGACAAGTTTAGTATTATCATCTTGGATTTGTTTAATAGTCCATACAGCTTCACATAGGAACCAGTGCTATTCTGGGTCTTCTACCCCTGTACCCTTAAAGGTAGGTAATTTCATATCATCCCCCATTCTGTTTCTATGTGGTGGGTTCTGATTTGCTGTGTTACTACCACTTGGCGGTGTAGATGTAAACGGTGTAAAGGTAGTATGTACTGTATGTGAACTACTAGATGGAGTTCCTACGGGATTATTCTGAGTTCCGGTTGCTTTCTGTGGGGTATAAGGGTGGTAAGGGATACCCCCTACTGTTATTTCTCTAGTATTGTGACTCTGTTCTCTAGTACTGTTTGAACTGTCTTCAAAGAAGGAAGGTCTAAAATCTACTTTATATTTCTTACCGCTTCATGTACATCCAATTTATTCAAAATCACTCTCAAACACTTGTGACATTACACTTACTTAACTTATTCATATGAGAATTTATCTAGTACTCCTTTTTCATGTAATAACATCTTAATGGACAAGTTTAAAGATTTCAAGTACTTATAGCGATATCCTTTGAAGAAGTACCTCTCTGCTTCGCTGAAACTCTTTCTTTGATCAACTGCAAACTCTATAATGAAGCCTTCCAGCAAACTCACAAGCCAGAAGTCTACTGCCTGCGAAATGGGATTATCAACGCTCTTCACGGTGTGAATCAGCTCCGGTTTCCACACAATGTTCCTTTTCTTCTTGAATATGTGCTTATCAGTCAACTTTGATAACCAGTCGTACAACTCATTTGCATAGGTCGCAAAAAATATCTCATGCAGATCTATGAAGATATGTTTTTGTAACCAGTCCTTTGTACTCAGTCTAGGACTCTTGTTTTCTTTTTCATCAAATTCTTTCTCCTTAGAATCAACCCAGTGGTTAAGTTCTTCTTTAGTAGGATGCCAACAGAACATTAGCTCTTCAATTTGTTCAAAACCGGCAATGGAACCATTTGTTGGTTAACTGGGGGCAGACCCGGGTTTACTTTAATGTACCCCCAATACCCCTAGCTCACTGGCCCTTTTAGCAACAGACCACAGAACGGCCTGAAGTCTCACCCGAAGTGATCTTAGATGGGGTGGCTGAAGGCTCAGGTGTCTTCAACCGGGTTCTGTAGAATCCTAGGGTCTCGCGACTCTTCTTAGCTAGCGGGATCTCTTTACGAGGGAGATCTCTTCTTCTAGCTGGCGCTGATAGGGAGCGGACTCTTATCGCATCACATCCTCTAGAACGATGCACAACTTTTTCTTCTACTCAACCCTTCACCTGCGATATCCCACACCGTAGCTCCTCCGACAGTGCGATATCGCCTTTCTATGCTGCGATATCTTCTACAGTAAGACTCAATGTGACCCTCAAGGTCCAAAGGTATTCTCTCTGGGTACAATAACTTAGTTAGCCTTCGACAGGGTGTCAAACATCCTTACTTGAGCTTCTACATTTCAACACACTTAACATCAACTATACTCAATCTCGTTGGACTAAATATGCAGGAATCACTTAACACTGTAACTGTTACTGTCGTGAATCAAGCACTGATAAAATCATACACATAATACTTGATATATCCAACTCACGATTAACCTTCCATGTTACTATAAACTAAATTATAACATACATTCATTCATTAACTGATAGCAAAGTTCATGTAACGAATAACAGATAGCAACTAAGTAAAGAACAATCATATGAAACAGTCGCACAACACACTGATTTTACATGGTTCACTCCCAGGAAGGAAGCTACGTCCACAGGAACTGGTTTTTATATTATATCTCGAGAGAGTAAACATAGTTCCACTGCAACCTATTGTGTAGCTCGAGATCTTCTGGGAAACTCCGTGCACACAGCCGGGAGCCCTTTTCTCCTAGATCTCTTCTCCTTCTATATTGTCTTCTCCTTACAATATACTCTTCCTCTCTCTCTCTCTCAATCCCTGCAGATTGTTACATTCATGCTCAAGGAGCCAGCTACTGCTTACAGTAAGATAACTACAGACTGAATAACAGAACCAGAGCTCGACTCTTTCTCAATGTTTAACTGACTATGAGCTAACAGACTAACTGACTAGCTATCTAGCTCAATGTTCTACGAGCTAACAGATCATCCGACTAGCTTTCTAGCTAACCTTTCATAATACAAAATACATGCTTATATAGGCGGCCCGAAGGTCTTGCCCTGTTACAACACTGTGGGCCTTTCCCAACATTAACCCAAAAACCCTAACTGTGACAGTTGGCCTATCTGTACTTGAACTGTCGCTTTCCGTCACATCACAACTTTCTGCAGTATTCCACGCTTCTCGACGCTGATCGTGGGTATGGGAACCGCTTCTTCGGTTGCTCCCCTTTTGTCCTTTGTATTCAATACCTATACCCATTGCTCCTTTTCTATTTATGAGGGTAGCTAAGCCCTCCTGTCTTCACCGCTGCCTTAAGTGCAGTGGTTGAGCTCTCTCTTCTCGGCCGCTCGGGTACTGTTTCCTTTGACTTTATTCTTCCAATATAGTAGCTTTTCCTACAGCTGCAGGGCCCTGCTCCAATAGTAACAAACACTTGTTATAGCTCATCTGAAGACAAGTACAATCTCATTTGTTTTACGAACCTGAGATAAGAGGGGTTCATTCCCCAAAAAGGGTCTCTCAATGTTTAATTTAATGAGTCCAATGAAAGAAAACTCGGTATCGTTCATGTTTAGAGAGTCTGAACGATCACAGAAGAAGACTCCAAAGGGTCCTTTTTCATATGATTTAGTCCCTAAGGATCGAAAAAGTATAAAATAATACCTTAGAGAACTCTTCCAGTCATGATTGGATGGAGTTTTCCTTTTTCGTAAATAGTCCATTCGAACCGAAAAAGAGATAACCTACCGTCGGAGAGATGACTCTTCAAATTCTTTAATGAGCGTGAAGAAGACAAGATCACTCGACAATATTTTCGTATTTAAGGAGCCTGAAAAGATTTTAAAGAAGACTCCATTAGGTCTCTTTTCACAATGAGAGATTTTACAATCCTGAAAAGAATCAGAAACGGACTTGGACCTTTGATGCTAAGTTTCGAGAGCGTGACCAAAGTGTCGCAATAAATGCTCAACAAATGTTTTCATTTTATGGTAGTACGAAAAAGTAAAAAATGAACTCCCAAAACTTTGCTGCTACTGCTCTTCTATCCCGCAATGACTCAAAAACACGTGTTAAATGCCCCAATAATTGACATTAAAGGATTACAACTGATATATTTTGAGCAATAAACAATTTTAAAACAAAACTATAGCATGTCAAACCCAAAAATGTGTATAAAATTCATGTAAATAGTAAAAGATCAAAACATTTTACTATTTACCCATAGTGGAGAGCCTTTGGAGCATTTTCTTGGCCAGATTTTCAGTTGCCGATATCGGGACCATCCATCGTCGGATTTGAGCGCCGTTAGCTCCAGGTAATAGCCTAGACCCTACTCTTTCATTTTATGTCTTCAATTTTGTTTTTTAATGGTTTTTTGGGCTTGTATGGCAAGCCCTAAAATCACGGGATTGGGCACCGCTCTTATCCCTTGCAGGATAAGCGGTACCCCGGTAGAACCGCAACGAAAACATAGCGCACAGGTGGTGCCACCACCTGTCCTCAATGGGACAGAGGCAGTGCCAACCGTGGAGAAATAAAAAATGGTTACACAAGAAAAACTAGCTCATTTTAATTGATTTGGATGATTAAGAATGTTTCTAACAAGTCTTGTGATTGTTTTTGACAGGTTCTTGTTGATAAAAAATGGTCATATGGAAAGAGAGATAGCATGATAATGAAGACGCCTTCACCAAATGAAATGCGGGTTGCATAGCTGCATTGGGAGACTGGAAACTCTTAAATTTCTTCCGCACACCCAATATGGTATCGCATGAGTGATTACTAGAGCATATACTCCAGATGTGGAATCTGGAGCAACAATATTTCGAGGTTGGTGCTCACATTTTGACAGTTGAGGTAGAGGACATCTACTTCCTGATTTCCCTTTTGAGATGGGGTGATCCCATCTCATTGACTGGTTCTCATGGGGGGGCCATTACTACTCAGGAGTTGATAGACCGTCATTTAATTCTTGGGACAAGGACATCGGGGAAGAAAATCCCCATAAAAGTGGTGATGGATGGACCCCTACATATTGTGTTGTTTACAATGCAAAGAGTGGTGGGAAGCCAAGGAGTGCACCAGGCATCTAGAGCACATATTCTCTATGCCATAGAGGCCATGGCGCCTACAGTATTCAACTGGGCGGAATCCCTACTTTCGAACTTCAAGGATCAGCTGACCAAGTGTCGGCAGGAGGAGCTGAAGCAATTTGGTTTTGGTTCCATTTTAGCTTGCTTCTTCTTCGAGTGGGTTCCATAGATGAGACCCTAGGTGGTCTTTACAGAGTTGAGAGCATGGGACCCTCGCATGCAGAGGTGGGTCCAGATTATGGACCGTACTGGAGTGGGAAGGGGGAAGGTAAATTTCGGTGACCCATTCTTTCAATGGTTGAGAGATCAGCTCCTCATGGTGGAGGATTATGTATATGCGGGCACTGACTTTAGCGGTGACCCTGACCTACCACTCCCACCTGGTGGGTGACATCGGTAAGAAACAAAAGACCCTAAAATGGAAATAGTGTTTTTATGTTTTTGATGTTTTATATTTTTTAGGTTAAGTAACAAGGCTTGAACATTTTCATGCAAACGCTAGAGTAGCCCGACCTGGGGGAGCCTCCCGATTGGATAGATGAGCCAGAGCCTATTTTGTACCACAGGGTGACGATGTGACCGAGGAGTTAGAGGAAAACCTAGAGAGGTTGACCCTAGACATCCCTGATGCTTCCATTTATGACTTCCCACTGAGGTATCAGAGGCCTACAATGGGACTACTGGGTCACTTTAGCAGACTGCTATGTAGAGTATCCTAGGTAGTGATGTGTTACCATGAGCATCATTAGCCAATGAGTGCATGATGTATCCACTAAAAGCTGTTGGCTTCAAGATTTTGTATCGTGGTTTTTTACCTGAAAGCCTACGTGCTTTAGATGAAGTCTCGTGACCTATTTTTTGTAAAACATGTTCATATATATATATACAAACTTTTACCTGGTGTTTATACATCTCAAATGGTGAATGTATTTTACATGAGTTTTATGTTTCTTTAATAGTTTATTTACAATGGACCAAGTTTGATTTTCATGTCATGAATGGGAAATATGCCAATCTAGGATGTAATTAGCCAATGAGTTAGCAACTACATTATGTTCCCTAAGGATATGCCTATAGGTGATAGTTTCAAATGACCTTTCTAACAAGCGTACCCTCTGGAAAAGATGGAGAAGCACAAGATTCCTAATGGTATAAACATGGTTTAGATGACAAACCACTATTTGTGATTCCATCAAGACTACCAAGTTGCGAACATCTTGGGAGGAAGCTTCAGCCAGAAGACCTATGACTGCTCGATACTCGACGATATTGTTGGTAGAGAGAACCAATACAAACCGCTCCTGAACTAACCAAATCATAAGCTGGGGAATAGAGAACCCAAGCAGCCAAGGCAAGATTCAAGGTGTGGCAGAAAGCATCATCAGCGGAGCCATAGAAAGCCATATGCTCTACATGACCAAAACATGGTATAAATAGATACAGACACTTAAACTCAAAACCATATTGAAAATAATTTAGCACACTGAAATTCAAGCAATATACATATATACAAGATATGATCCAAGAGATATCTAGGCATAGTACCTCTTCAGGTACAACCCATTGTGAGGTTTCCCTAAAGGGATTCCATCGTAATCCACGAGCTCGTAAAAAAATTAGAAATAACGAAAGGAATTTACCACATGTATTCGAAATTTCCTTTCCCTAGTTTGTCATATCTCTGATCATAAGTCAAAACTAGGTCACCCTCGTTAAAGGCATGAGTTTGGATAGATTTTTCATATTGCGCCTTGACGCATTTCTTGTGTACCTCATTATCCAAGGCAACATCTCTCCTAGCTTATTCAAGGTTGTTCAAGTATAAAAATCTCTCTTCCTTTGTGGAAGTGTCTGGGAGAAGTTTGGTGGCAAGTTTCAAGGATGGAATCTGACATTGAATCGGCAAGACAGCTTCGAGTCCATAGACAAGCTAGAAACATGTGAAACCAGTAGCTATTTTCATTGAATTCCTGTAAGCCCAAAGAGTAGAGAAAATGATATGGTTCCAGTTGGATTTATGGTCTCCAACCATCCGACGAAGCATCATTTTCAAAACTTTGTTAATGGCCTCTACCTAACCATTAGCTTGCGGATAATAGGGCGTAGAGTTTTCATGGAGAAAACCTATCTTGGCACTTAGTTCCTCCATCATTTGATTACGGAAATGTGATCTGTGATCAGTAACTATGGACTGCGGGACTCCGAATCTAGATATCACATGATTGAATAGGAAGAGAGTTGCAGTCTTACCATCTTCCGCATATGTAGGCATGGCCTCAGCCCACTTTGTAAAATAGTTAATGGCTACGATGATGTAACCATGCCCCCCGACTGAGGTAGGATTACAATGCATATAATCAATCCCCCATTTGGAAAATGGGCCAATGACAATGACGAGGTGTAGTAGAGCAAGATGAGTGCACTTTTTCAGATAAAAATGTTGACAGGGTGGGAATTTCTTGACAGCCTTGTGACAATATTTAAAGACTGAAGGCCAGAAATAGCCAACGTGAAGGATTTTCTGGGCTATAGTCATCCCAGATAAATAACCTCCAGATACTCTAGAGTGACGATCATTCAACACTAGTTCAGCTTCCTCATGGGTGAGGCATCGCCAGAGAATGTAATCGATCCCATGTCTATACAAAGTGTCATTCAAGATGAGGCATTATTTTGCGTGGTGACGGATACGACGATGATCGTCATGGGATAGATTTGGATGAAATCTTTGTGTTTGGAGATAAATGAGTAAATATCCATACCATGGGTTAGTAGTGCTTATCAGGAACATGAATTCATTTGGAAATGAAACACTGAGCTCAGATTCCATCGAAGCATAGGGAAGATCACACATGAGCTCGACAAAGACTAAGGATTTCTTTGATGTGGCTTTGGCAAATTCCAGATCAAACTCTTGTAGTATGACTATCCATCAGGAGTACTTGCCCCCGAGCACCCGACGAGTCAGGATGTAATACATAGGGTTCTGTTCTGCCAATACAGTCGTTGTGCGGAGTAAAATGTAGTGACGAAATTTTTGAGCAGCAATGACCATGGCCAATGCTAATTTCTCCATGCATGAATATCAGGTTTCAGAATCCATAAGATTCTTACTAGCATAGTAAATCATGTGCTCCTAACTGTCGGGATTTTCCTGCACCAAGACCATAGCGATGGTAGTAGTGGAGGCAACAATATATAAGAGAAAATACTTTGAATAATATGGGGGGTGTATCATGGGTGAATGAGTCAGAGCATGTTTGAGATTATCAAAGGCTCATTGGGCTTGGTCATCCCAATATAACGGAGTGTCCTTCTTAAGGAGACGCATATAACTGTGTCTTTTCTCTGCAAAATTGCACACGAAACGATGGAGAAAGTTTGCCTTCCCTTGCAAACTTGTAGTTCTAAAAGGTTGGTTGGGGATGGTAGAGCTAAAATTGTGGAAATTTTCAATGTGTCTATCTGGATGCCATCCTTAGAAACCAAAAAACATAACAGGCATCCCATCTCAACATAGAAAACACATTTATGCGGATTGAGCCGTATATTATAATGACGGCATCTCAGGAATGAGGAACGAGGATCTATGATGGTGATCCTCCCAGATAGGCTCATTCATACTCATGATCTCCATAATGGAATCATCGAAAGGAAAAGTCTTAGAGAGATAATCCAGAATAGGAAGAGATGGTTCTAACCAGTAGGGCAGGTGGGAAGGGTCTGAAGCTACCAGATGAAGTTTATTAGTGTGATCATTGAAAAGGGTTTTAATGATGTTGTACATTTATTCATGCAGACTCAACAATTTGTTTTCCTTTTGGATCATAATCAAATGATGCAGTCATATTTATCGTCGTTGTGTCTGTGTTAGGAGGAGTGGAGGGAAAAATCCCCATTAGGGATGAATCCTTCAGCATGCCCACCCCAATCGACTGGTAAGGAGGAGGAGACTGGCCTAAAATATGGATGTTATTATTTGTAGAGGTAATAACATCCGACGTATAGAAATCAGGCTGGTCAACAATGGCGACAATTCTCCCTAGATGTGGAAATTGGACAGTTCAAAATACCGTCGAAGCGATAGCAGTCATGGCGTAAAACCAATTTCTTCCTAGAAGGATATTGTAATCTAACGGGGTGTCTACTACTTCTACTTGGATAGAAATAGTTTTTCCCCTAAGCTCGACCAAAAGGGCTGATATGAGACAATGGGGCTAGAAACCTCATCCATCAAAGGCTTTCAGAGTCGTAGGTGATGTTACAAGCTCAGGAGAGCCAATATCTTTCCAACAAGACAGGGACAAAACCGAAGTTGAAGCTCCTTCGTCTAAGACATTTCTAAAGACCTTCTTTTCGACTACTTTTGTGATGATTTGGAAAGCGAGTTTGTGAGGTAGTCTAGAGTTATAGTTCTCGACATTTAAATGAATCAAATTAGTATTGTCCGGGTCTAAAGCTACTAATGTAGTTAACAAGTTTTTGCGTTGTGTAGGACAACTTTGGAGTACTTCCAGGGTAGACATTGCACATGGTTCCTGAGCGAGATCTTCAACTACATTATAAAATTGAGCAGCTCGAGCATTAGGATTAGAAACAACCTTCCTAAGAGTACTCTTGGGTGGACGCAAAACCATGTCGAGAGTAGGATTCTCGATGGTTAGGGGGACAGTAGATGAGGATTCAGGAGAATCAATAGAGGGAGCTTTTCCTGGAGAAGAATTATCTTCTTTCTTATCGACGGGTTTGTCGTAACTCTGACTTTGAGTTTGCAAACTAATAGTATCCGAGAAAATCATGCAAATTTCCTTTGAAGAAATAGAGTTTCCCTGATTAGACATGTGGTCTATCAGTTGTTGTTGAGAGGGAAAAGGATCCGTGAGAACTGCGGGTGCGAGATTTGTTTTCAAAAATTGGGTGATTTCGTCTAGACGAGGACACTCTTTTGTGAAATGGTCACCTCTGCATAGAAGACATGGATATTTTTCTTTTCTTTTCCCTTTATCGTTATTGTTGGTGGCTAGTTTTGGATTCTCCTGTTGGTTTCCAGGTTTTTTTGTTTTTAGCTTTACCTTTCTTTTTATTGTTTCCCGGGGTTTGAATAATTTGAATATAATTGACCTCGGTGGAAACCTTGGGAGTCGAAGAAGTAGGGGCGATAGTCTGGGGTTGCTTGGTAGGTTTTTCTACTGATGGGGACTGGATTGAACCAACAATCCCATCAACAGGGACTTCTACTAGTGGCTTTGTAGGATCGGTGCTTGGGAGAGGAGCTTGAGGGATCAAGTCATACAAAGTTTCGGACTAGGAATATACCAAGTCTAGATATTGGGCTTGACTAATGGCTTGCTCTTCAGTAACGACACCGCCCATAGCCGCATCTCGGGAAATTAGGGGCAACAAATATTTAGTAAACCAATTAGCTAATAACTGATCCAGAATAGGAGCCTTAATAAGTCTTCTCCGCCTTCTCCACTCATGGATATGATCGGATATGTGGGTGGAGGTGTTCTGTCGCAGAGAAGTTAAGAGATCAGTTCCTGTTTCATAACGGATAGGAATATGAAAGTGCGTAAGAAATACAGTTTCCAATGAGCCAAAATCCACAAATGAATGTTGCGGAAGTTTAATGTACCATTTCGCGGCTGTACCAGTCAAAGTTCGTTGAAAGAGTCTTAAACGAACTGAATCATCCATAAGGGGGTTTGAAGAAAAACATAAATGGAATATCATGACATCGTTTTTTAGATTGTCTCCTTGCTTCCCATCGAACTTTGGAATTTCCGATGGTAGCTTTACTGGAATGGGAGGCCACGAGGGGTTATGTTGAATGGGGTCATTAATCAACTTGGACAAATCAGGAAAGTCCAAAGTTGCTAGGAAAGGTAACTGACAATTAGGTTGCACATAATGGTAATAATGATATGGCATATAAGTACTAGTAGGATGATAAGTAGACTAATAGAAAGGTTGTTGTGATGAAGAACTACCGGAAGATCCACCCCTAGGGGGTTGATTTCTGGGATGAGGACCGTTAGGACCGTTGGGGCCTCCGGGAGGAGGACCACCAGGGCCTCCGGGACCACTAGGACCATTGGGACCACTAGGACCATTAGGAGGTGGACCACCAGACCCTCTGGGACCCCTGGGAGGTAAACCTCTCAAGCCACCGGAACCACTATGAGGAGGGCCACCAGACCCCCTAGGACCACTAGGAGCATTAGGACCATAAGGAGGAAAGCCACTAGGCCATCTAGGACCACCAGGACCATTAGGACCATAAGGAGGAAATCCACTAGGACCATTAGGAACATAAGGAGGAAAGCCACCAGGCCCTCCAGGACCATTAGGCCCCCCAGGGGGAGGACCTCCATAAGGTGGTCCTCCGAAACTTCCTGTAGTATGTATAGGTATCCCTCCCATAGCTATCATGTAGGACTAGTTAGGTTGCCCCCATGGCGTGAAAGTATTACTAGGATATGGAATTCTAGCATAAGGCATTCTTGTAGGGTTGGGAGGATAATTAATGTTTTCTACAGGTACTTGATTTGCTATGTAACCATATCCCCAAGAGGTTTGATTGGTTATAGGTTGTGCCCCCAAGGGCTGACCTAAAATGGATGGGGGGTTAACCACATTTGTGTGGATAGGAGGGACATAAACTGTAGATTGCTCTATACCAGAGGTCTGTCCTTGAATAGGTACAATTCCAGTGACAGATAACGTGGGTCGTGCTGGGGGTTTCCCCCCAGCACTAGAAGGTAATGATGAAACAGGAATTGAGTGTTGAACCCTAGGTGCAGAAGACCCGGGAGGATTGGGAATAGACATAATATGGGAGGCAGTGGGGTTGAAAGTTTGACCTGGATTACATGGAGTCACTGTGAGATCTAGAATCGGTTTAATAGGTCTCATAGAATCGACAAGTGAACGATATCCCACAGGAACAACTGCGAAACGTGATGGTGGTGTGCCCAATATGTCGTCTATTTTCTTTTCAATCTCTTGTGCATGAAGAATAGATTCTTGGTATTGTCTACATTCTTCTTCATTTGGTGAAACTTCTTTAGAAAAATTTAAACAGGTGCCAAATGAGGCAATAGCTTGTCCTATAGAGGTGCCCCAAAATGGAGCATTGGGACCATAATCCGGACGGGTAGTATCATCAACATGACCTTCTGTGGGAGAATGGAATGAAGTATTACCCTGAGAAGGTTGTTGGAGCAAGGGAGGAGAGTGTGAAGGATATGGTCCTCCACTTTCTGCAACCACATTCTCTCCCACTTGGGAGTTGGTAGCAGCTCCTTAGTTGGTAGCTTCCATAGGATTTTCTCCTGAAACAGGAATAAAATCAAGTGGAAAGCTCCGTACTCTTCTGGATTGTCTTAGCTCAGCTAGTTTGTACAGCTCCTATCTAACCTAGGGTCTCAAAACTAGAAAACACACCAAAATTTTCCCTACTCAAGCTATATGCCAAACAAGCAAACTTAAATGACAGGAGGAGTTCAGATAGTTAAGTCTCTCACCAGGATTGTCAAGAAGGTGCCACTCATGATATACCTCAAGGGTATGTGCGTAGTAATCTCCCCGAATGCTGTTTTTGGTGTATGGCTCCAAGCAAGACAACCAAAGGGATTTTCTCAGATGGATAAGGTATCCTAGTGGGGTCTCCCGATATACTCAAGGTACGTGGGAGCTCAAATCGGTAGTAGTGATGTCTAATGCATAACCGTTCACAAGGGGCCTTCCAATATACAATCGAGTACGTGAAGTACATTTCTATATACCTCAAGGGTACATGAAAGGCCATTCGATATACCGATGATACGTGGAAGAACCACGCGAGTCCCGGGATGTAATGCGGACGAGTAACAATAGCTCCTATGCTTAATGACGCCCGAACACGTCTCTAACCTATAACTCAAATTGCTATGTAAATTTTAACCTACAACTATCGTTAATTTTAAAGTGGACGGTTAGGTGAATGCATGGAATTTTGACAGAAAAAGTAAAACCATGCAGTACGCATATGCAAATATTTCACTTTACCGTTCATGGTATGCCTACCTACGGGAGGGAAAGAGAGTATTTTATTTTTGTTTTAAAACCAAAAATTCCCAAACAACTATCTTGAACGAATCAAAATAAAAGACAAGCAACACATTCCAAACTCATTTTTCTTTTCTGAAAGCAATCAAAAGGGGAAGAGTCTCTTTTCCTAAAATAAAAACAAGAAGCACTCTACATGCATATGCACTCTATTTTTTGATTTTTCTTACAACATAGATAGATCTAACCTAAAACTACACTTTTTTTTTGATTTTGATGAGGTAGTACTAATGCAAAAGAGACAAAAGAACACAGAGAACCTGAAAGCTTGTGAGGCTAATCAGAGATCCAATGCCTTATGCTCAATAATAATGATAACCTCATCTCAGTAAAAAAATTTTCTTTTTAACAAGCAAAAAGAAGTCCTCTATGGAAACAAAAAATGAAATCAATATGCTAATCCAATGGTTTTTCTTTCAGTCTTTATAACAAAAATGAAAAGAGAACTCACTAAAACCTAAGCTTTCAAAAACGAATTCCTTTCTTAATCACAACCAACAAGCACATAAGGAAATGAATAATTAACAAGCCTGGTCTAGCCTTTGAATTCTTCAATCAAACCAATCTTTTACCACAGAATTTCCAACCATGAGCATTCAGATTCTAACACACAAGACTAACTGTGCAGGCCTGAAAGAAAACAAACTCAAATTTTTGCAAAAAATGAGGAAAAACTAGTCCTCGAACAAGGCCTACCTGGCACCGTGCTGGAGGGGTCTTGACAGAGCGGTTCTAGACGAGCACCGCTTCTGGATAACGGGACTCAAGTGGTGGCATCACACATGGCTAATAGAGTTCAGGCGGCGGCACCACTTCTTGCCAACAACACATGTGCGGTTCCCTGAATAGATCCAAAACACAAGGAGAACGAAAGATCAAGGTAGAAATTGATCAAATCAAGGAAAAAATTGATGGATTGACAGTAAAAAAGAAGCATATAAATTTGAAATAGTTCAGATCTGAACAGATCTGAAAGTTTCAAACAAAAATTCACTAAGTTAGATGGCAGATCTGATTGAAGAGAGTTGGCTATGGAGCCTGGATTCGGACAAGATTTCAAGAACTGAGGAAGATCAGATCAACTGATATTTGTACTATTCCTCGGAGTGACCATATTTTTTGTCAGGAATATTGCACCTTCTACGGACATAAGCTGTTCCTCTAGTCTGAATGGTTCAGATCTAGAACAAATGAGTGAATGACAAAGGATGAAGACCTTCCCTGAATGTCGTAGACACCTGGAACACTGCTTCGATTGTGAACCTGTGTACCTGCAAAGAGATCAAACATGCAAACACATCAAAGCTACCAGAAAATCATCTACGTATCCATGTTGGTGACTAAGGAATCTAACAACATGAACATGTGAAATCAAAACAACAGTAATGTGGGATGGAAATCAACTTTGCATTAAGAATGTATGGAGAAGATTACAACCATTGCCTTAGTGTCAACAAGCCCCTCCACGAGAAAAACACTTCATCCCCATAAGCTCCAACTTTACTCTCTATGCTCTCCAATGACTTGGACTAAGTGGTCAATCCAACAACATAACAATACATCTATAGTTCTCCCCCTCAACTATCAATATGAGCTTGTATTTATAAGGCTCAATGGATAGGGATAGTTGAGAGAATTATGGGTGAGGTGGCTCTAATATCATACCATGGGGGATCTCGAGCTCAAACTAACCCACAATGATAGGAATAAGGGAGGACATGAGGCTCAAGTTCTAGAAGCCTTGAGAAGCTTTTATTTTTCCCATTTTACCTAGGGTACCAATTTTCTTCCCTTATGACAGAGTGGTTTAGATGAGAACCACTCTTAGACCAAAGACCATAGGCAGTGTCACCACTTCTTGAAAATAGGATACAGGCGGTGCTGAGCAAGGTACCGCTCATGGGCCACAGGGAAAGCGTGGTGCTAGGTTTTTTCAAGTAGAATTGACAAACAAAGCAAGTTTCCACTCTAAGTGTTGGGATTAAGGGAAAACATGGGAAGTTAGGGGTCTTATCACATGATGGTGACAGGATTTGTGTATAACACCCTACAAGCAGAATGGGAAAGTCCCTGTTCAGCTAAAGATTTCCCTTGGTAGACAGAAAGATGATTAGCCCGATATAGGAGCATACGGTTCTGCAGGCCTGTTTTCTGAAGATTGCAATCTGCTCAGCACCAGATTCATAAAGGTCGATTTTAAAAAGGATTTCAGTGTGCCTATGTATGATGAGTATCAGGAATAGTACCTGCGGGCTATACCTGAAGAGCCGGTTATAGAACCAAGGCCTACTAATGGAGAAAATCAAGCTGCAACGCAAAGTTAGAAGGTTGAAACAGGAAAGGGTGATAGATGTGCTGAAGGTGATAGCCTACCCTTGTGTTAATATTCTTTTGATTTAATATGACACATGATTAAAGCCTCTAAGAAAAAATAGAAGGTAGAGAAGATGGTGCATTCCAGAAACTTGTACGGAAGAGAAGATGATAAAGAGGAACAGTCATGCAATCCCTCTCTGATTATTGATATGTCAGGAATTTGTTATGAGGTGTTGAGTCACGAAGAAGGAGGCACCCTCAAATAAATACATTTTTTAATGTTCTTCCTTCATGAATATTACCGCATAAAGGAGGACTATGCTTACTTGGTTCCGATGAAGAAAAGGAGGACCTCCCTCCTGAGGCACATGAAGAAGGTGAAGCTCTAGTTGCAGAAATTTTGAGTGAAAGGATGGATGTTTCGTTGGAAAATGATTCTCTGGGACCTTTTCTAGGATCTTCCAAGTATCAACCTGACAAATCACCAGAGGAAGGGAGTTCCAGACAGCCTTCCCATGAACAAATGGCAGAATATGCTAGAGGTTGCCGTGTTTTCTATGACCCCATAGTAGATTACATGGAAAGGTTGGGTAACGGTAATGACTGGTCGCATCTCTGCTTTAAAAATCAGTTTATTTGTCATTTCCTTCTCCCATTATCTATTTCATTCCTGTTCATCAAGCACAAAAAGAGAACAAAACTATTAGGAAAGTTGCTTGATTGGCTTCATTGGAAGTCCGATTTCACTTAATCGGACTTATGCACTAAATTAGGTAGAGTAGGTAGGAACAAATAAGCTTGGCAATCATCAAGCATTTCCTTCATTGCTATTTTAGTTTGTTTCCATTTTCAGTTGTAAGCATAGGTTTGAAGTCAAGAGCAGGTTTTGCAAGAGTGACATAACTTCACTAAAGTAGTAGCTCAGAGCAGAATGGAGGCTTCAAAGGAAAGATTGGGGACAACCCAATGGATTTGGAACTTGGTATATGGGGGTTATTTGCTACCTCTCTAGGAGGATATCATCCCTTGTGGAGCCAACTGTTAGCACTCCATTTGCAACAGTCAATTTATGTGCCTGACAGAGTCCGGAAAGGGTCCTATTCATTTGAACATTTGAGACCGTCAGATAATGAAGAGAGATCAATATACGATGGTAGATTCCTTTGGAGGTGAATACTTACAGCAGCATAGATGATAAAGATAAGCATAATAGACCAATGATCCAAAATCACAAGGAATAAGAGCGACAATAGATCGTGGTTTTGGACCAAGACGCAGTAGAATGGTCAAAGTTTGGTTTTCACAGAGTCTATTAAAACGGTCCAACAATGAAAGGCCAATATCAAGGCGAAGCTTGATCGACGACCCAAAACAGTTTCACTGAGCAAACATGCTCGATAGAAGGAACTTTTCCAAATCACGAAATAGGTTAAAGGGTGGAAGCATCTAACAATGGAGATGAAAGCAGAAGTAGATCTACGGTCCCAGCTGATTTCACAAGCCAGACTTGTGCGGATAAAGTTGTGATTCCAAATAGCGAAAAGTGGTATTGGATGCAAGAACCAATGGTCATGAAAAATAAGGGAATAGATCTACGGTCAAGGTTCTTTTCACTATCTAAACTAGCGCGAAAAACGTTAGGGTCCCGATCCACAAAGAGGCAGTAGGACCCACTCAAATCGACGGTTGCATGGGAAGGTCGATCTTAATCGACAGGTAGGAACATGCCTCGGTTTAAAGCTGCTCGTTGTATCAAGAGAGGAGGCCTCAAGGCTACAAGTTTTGCATCCAACATAGAGCTAACAGTGGAAGAGACGTTCCCATGCGTGATCTTCCTCCCAACAGATTGGCCGATTTCCCTGATTCCATTTTTGATAAACCTAATGCAAAGGTCCCATCCAATGACAATAACTTCCTCGACTCCACAGGTCTGGCACATGGCTCACGTAGGAAAAATAGTAGGGAAGTAGGAAGTTCAGGTTTTGAAGTGACGAATCAAACATCTACATGAAGTAAAGAGAAGCCGTGAACTGAGTCCGCTCAATGCCACCATCACAATGAATTTAAAGGAAAGAAAGGTCAAATCCACATTCTTTGAAACCTGTTGGGTAGCCATGCGGGAAGTGCTTAAAATCCTACCCATATCAGATAATATAATTAAACATTAGAAGAGAAGATCCCCACCCTGGCGTCACACATGCTACTGTCCTGTCGACCAGTATTCAAGAGTATAGCCATCTCTAGACCATTTCATTTGCCCTATATAGCGCCATCTTATGAAGTGGTTGAGGTATGGAAATGTACAGATGGTGAGAGGTAAAGGATGAACTACGGTAAGTGTTGAGTTCCTTCGCAGAAAGCCATGGCTGTGTGGTTTGAGAAGCTAGTTTGATAGAGGGTATTGATGGTTGGCAAACATGAAATTGTGTTTCTTCGTCGTCCTGGTTATCTGCACCAGGAAATCACCAACCACCGAGGCACAAATGTTAAACACCTAGGGAGGTTCAACTGTTTCCACACATCCCTACCCTCAGATGCATTGTGCATGGGTTTTTACATCTCGAGGACACTTATTTGAAACCTCCAGTTGTAGTCACGACCTCCAAAGTCCCAACACACAATGGTGGCATAGCTATTGGAGAAAATGCTCAATCTGGGATAGTGAAGGTCCGAAGCCTTCATCACTGCTCCTATAACATCCACTTAACGACTTTTCCATGGGCGATGAGGAGGTCAAACACACACCCAGCTACGTGGCCTGCAAGAAAAACCCCCTCGTAGGAGGGAGAAAGCGGTACAAAGATGATAAATCTCTTAAGACGTTTATCATCATCAAGTGCATGGCCACCCTTTTCCTGGTTCCCTCCTATAATCGTGTTACCAAACGAAGGAAGGGCTAGGAAAATAATCAGGCACCGGGGCATGGGCCTTCTTGTCAGCCTTTGAGCAACATGGTATGAAAGAAGCAGGCTGGTCAAAGAAGGCAGAAAAGCATGTCTGAAACAGTCGAAGTTTACAACTGACCATCAACAAGCAACATAGGGATCACTTTCACATACTCGGATAAAGAAAACTCTGCGCTGTCTGTCTGCGTTACCACGCGTTACAACTCCATGATCTTTATTCACATTTGTAAATCATGGCAATAGTTCCACTCTCTAGACTGTTAATGTTTGATTGTGACTGGAAATAGTTTTTAGGTTTGTTTCGGAGAATAGTCTCAGCACTGAAATAGTATAAATACTCTCCCAATGGAGGGAGATAGGAGTTGGTTGGTTGGGAAAATTTTAAGGGCTAAGGCTCTCCATTGTAAATAGTATCTGATTTCCATGTTATGAATAAATTTGCAGAGGAAGGATTGTCTTTCAAGGCAGATATTCCTGTGTTGTTGCTTCTTTCAATATGTATTCTCTTTACGTGAAATGTTCATCCTGTTTTCATTCCAGTTTGTTAATTTCTTTCATGTTTGAAATGAGTGTATAACAGTTTGGAATTCATACATGCTATGCTCCGTCTGTTGTTTCAGACATTCATTAATATTTCTTCTAAAGATACATAGAATTCATCTTGTTGGTGCTCTGCATGATAGACTGTTCCCTCTCATCTACTAATCACCCGCTAAATATCTCCTGATTGCAATATCGATGGATATCTTGCCTCTGTTTGTAAATTCATGCCATTCTGTACCTCCTGCAAAATGTTCCCTACCTGGACCTTCGAATCCATTTCCCAGTGGTCCCTTACTCTAATAGTCCCATCTACCTCTTACATTAACGCACCCTTCCCATTCAGGAGTTTGGCCTCCTGACCGTTCTTGATAGAATATCCTACATGAAGTAAACCTGAAAACAAGTGAGAGATCCCTCTCCGAATGGGCAGGGCCAAAGGCGCAGTCTAAAGCGGTTCTACTGTTGCCCAGGAGAGAGCCCTTTTTCCGCCCAACCTATGGGCACGATCCCGACGCTAGCAGGTGGTACTAGATTTAGATAATAAATGGGTATGCCAACTAGATAGTGTGTGGTCTCTTTGAATATCCTATAAGTTATGGGTTTTTTTGTTTCTAGTTATCTGTCAGGGGCTCCCATTCAAAGGGAAATTTTGTAAATAGTGGGCTTCTTGATGGTTTATATCATGTTTTCCAAATCTATAAGTTAGTGAAGCACATGATCTAGGAATTTCCCTTTGTGAAAACTAGTTGGAAGTACATTCATGATTAATATTTAGTTCCTTTCTAGGCAATGATTCATTGAAAGACAAATTTGCTTGGTGATATATCCATTTGGTTCCCTCATTGGTATTTGACACTGTTTGAAGATCTCTTCTTTCTATACCCCTTGAAATATCCAATAGGTCTTTTTTTTATAGTAGAGTCATTGTTTTATCTTCTTTTTGTGCCATGTGGAGGGATGAGGTATGTACACAATTGTTGGCCAAAGTTTCTTTGTTTATTAAGGATTCCAAGTCTTTAGTTGTAGTAGCATATTTTGATTTTATTTCAATTTTAGTAGTGCCAAGGAAGACAATATAAGCTCTATTATACATACCCTTATTTCTTTTAGTGTAAATTTTTAATGTATATATAAGACATATTTTTTCAAAAAAAGCCCCTTATCCCTAAAAAGTTTTGACCTTAAAGCATAGGAAGAGAGAGATAGTTATTTCTAAATGCTTCATTTTCCCATGAGTCTTTTAACATTAAAATTCCTTCATTTTATGAGGTAATTTGTTATTTGTTTGGATACCAAAGATTTTGCACGAGTTAAGAGAAATCCTTCATTTTTTAGGAAAAGTTTGCCTTCAAAATTTGGACAAATTCTTTCTATGCTCCAACATGATCCTTAATAGTTGTATGCTGATATCATATGAAACTCCTTAAATTTAAGAGATTTAGATATATTATCATGCTTAAATCAACAATTAAGGGCGTAATTCTATTGGTATATTTTGAAATATAATATATAATTTTTTTATGATTTAATTAATTGTTTTTTTTAGAATCTATTATTTTTGGAGTGATGTTTTGATATGGAAGTGTTTTTATATGGAACCTTTAAAACCCTTTGTATATCATTTTTCCCATGTTCTCTGAGGAAACCAACTAAGTCGATAAAGGAGTAAAATTGTGAATCTTGTATTTTCTAACCACCAAATTGTTGAAATGACGGTAAAATTTAGTTGTTGTTATTTTCTATCATGGATAAGCACCTTCATATTTTAACTTTCAGGCCACTTTGAAATTTTTTACACTATGACTGGTAGTGCTAAGATGTTTTGGAGTACATGGTATATGTTCAACTCATAGACGGTATGAGACAGATTGGTGCATTGGAGATGGTTCATGATGGATTTACATAGTTTATACAACTTGATCAATGATTACAAGACACGAGGTGGATGCTTGCTTGACATTATTCCTAAGGGTGTTTGAGGTTGCTTAATGAAAACCCTTCATTGTGGACACATGGAGAGATCCACTTCCTTGGATTAAATCCTACGTAGGAGGAGTGTTGTGTATATTGGAGGAGGAAACTGAATCATGAATGTCATTTTATAGCTTGGATTCTTATATGGAGGCTTGGATTTGGTTCGATAATTCCTATGTTGCAACAATTTTTTTTAGGGGAAAATGAACAAATGGATTACATGGACTAAGAGGACAAATGGATTCCATACAAGGTTGGTATGGAGAGGTGTGGGAACACCTTAAGTAGTTATACCATATTGGATCTCATATTATGTACACCATCACCTTGGAGCATAACATGTGTACCCTTGGAGTAGGGATAATTTTAGGGGCGAATCTTAGCCCAGTGGGTTATTTTCCATGTTTTTCTCCCAAAAAAGATTTGCCATTTTGCAATTTTATTAANAAATTTTTTCACCCTAAAAATCACCAAATTATTATATAAACGATATAAAATCCTTGGAAATTAAAATATTTTTTGAAAAATATCGCCAATCATTTTATAATTAGTGTTTTAAGAATTGGTAATATTCGCCAACATTTATACACTTTTAAATAAGCATGGTTCCTTAAAATCATCCCCGCCTTGGAGTGGAGTGCTTTAGTTTTGTAGGATTACAAGTGTTTGTTGTAGGTTGCTTGTAAGGGCTTGGGAACACATTGCATTGTTGACCTCCTTTAACTCCAATTTATATATAGAGGAAGGAGATAGTCATTTTCATTCGTCATAATCATTCTCTTCTATTTGTACTTTCCATGTTGGAGTGATTCACTAGGGCTCACGAGGAAACCATGTGAGAAGTTATACATGGGAGGAGGATGTCTTTGTTGGATATTTATCTTGTGACTAGGGTTTACTATCATGAAGAATAAAATATTGGATGTGATCACACATATCATAGTTTTTTCGTTCTTATTCACTCTCTTGTAGAGATGTTACATAGAAGAAAAGTGCAGTAATCCTTCTCTCTCCCGACTTTCCATTTGTACTTGATTTCTCTCTCTCTTGGAGTTACTAGGGTTTCTTGGTCTTCTTGGATAATCTTGAGGTATAGGGATACAGTAATCACCCCCCCTCCATCATGCTTAAATTATGTTTTTTCCACCAAATTTCGCTAAGCAATTCCCGAAATCACCCCTCCCCCCACCCTCCATTCATGCATGCTTGAAATTAGGAAAATATTAACCAAATGTCACCAAGAAATTCCCAAAATTTCCCTCCCCATCATATGCTTGTTTTTAAAACAAATTTCATTAATTTTCTCAAATTTCACTAAATAAATTGGCAATTTTTCACCAAATAAATTAGTGAATTTTCACCAAATAAATTAGCAAATTTTCACCAAATGTTTCCAATTTTTTTTAGTTTCAAGCATGAATGGAGGGGAATTTCATGCTTGAAATTTAAATAAATTTAGCAATGAATATTTTGATAATTTAAGATGAATCTTGCAGTGGCACTTAACTCGACATAACTGGATAGTTCTAAAGATATGGATATGTAGAAATAAAGTTTATATTATTATTGAAATGCCACAACTTTTCCATTTCAAAATTTTTGGTTTCATTTAGAGATGCAAACAAGGTTAGTGCTATCAACCTTCAGGGCCAAATCAAATTCAAGGAAGGAACAATATTGGTAAGATATAAAATTTATTTTTTTAGCGTTTAAAGTTAGAAATCAATTTTAAGTATTTACACATTAAATTCTAATTTATTTATGTTACCTACACAAACCCAATATTTGTAGTTCCAATAGTGATACATTTATGAATGATATTGAAAGAACACATATCGCATGCTGGACACAATAATATTCTTATGATCATATTCTCATCAATAAAAAATATGGATCCAAACTTAGTAAATTGTTGACTTTTAATGTTATAATTAGAAAGCTAACATTTGGGGAAAATGCTTTGAATGGAGAGATTGTAAACATTTACAAAATTCAACAAGCACTCATTAATTACTGTATAGATACATTTTAAATTGAAGGATATTGTGTTTTGGATTTGTTGATGGGTTTAGGTAATATTTATGATGATATGAAGTCATTCTTCAATATTTTTCATTTTTAATTTAGGCTTATTTATACAATTTTAATTTAGTATTTTTCTCTACACCATAAGGAAAACACCTTCTAGAGGAGGTTTTTGTGGACCCTGCACAAAAACATCACATTCATCCATTTGTAGAGGATGTCACTAACCGAGGTGGGCGGGTAGAGGTTTTAGCAGAGGTTTTCCATCGTTGCACCCAAACATAAAACACACACCAATGAATTTTATGAAAACCTCAATGGAGCATCAAAATCGTAAGAGAAATGACTTACTAGTGCAATGCATTATTTTGCGCACTAACGACAATGTAGATCAATGGAAATAAACAATACATATATATTTTTGTCAAAACCTATGAGTGCATTTAATGTGGAACCCAACGCACTGGTGTGTGTGGGTATAAAAAGCACTGACTGAAAGAAAAAAAACACTATTTTTTATTATAAAAGTGTATGGTGCTCCACATCTATCCACACACACTGGTGCACCAACACAACATATGCACCGATGCACATCAGTAAAAAGCATCACGTCAAAGACAACATAGCTCAATGCAATTTCATTCTCGTCAAAATTGGTGGTACGTGATGACGAAACAATGCATTGGTTCGGGTGAAACTAAAAAGCACTGAAAAAAACCAAAAAAAATTATAAAAAACTTACAGTGCTCCACATCTATCAAAATGCACGGGTGTGCATCATTAAAAAGAAACGATATGAAAATAGTTCATTGGAATTTTATATAAATATATTTATTTTATTTCCCCGACAAATCATGTTCGATGCATATAAATGAAATAGACACATTGGTGCGTGCAAAGTTAGAAAGCACAACACTGGAAAAACCTATTTTTAATTTACCTGTTACGGATCTCTGATGTGTTATATATATAAATACACACTAGTGCTTAACAACATACAACACACAAGATGATATGTAAAAACAATTTAAAAGAAAATAGATTTCATAACAATGCTTACTATTAAATGAATCTCACTGATTTGTATCCTAAAACCATGCACTAGTGTGCCACAAAATCGGGTGCACTAGAATTGGGTAAAAAAATGGAATCAAAAGGTCATTTTCTCCTTTTCTTAGTGTTGGAGACTACCTTGGACCACCCAAGAATTGGTTACAATTTATGACACCCACACTCATACTCTGTGTCTCTCATTGGATTTCTCCCCCGATTTGATTGGTCGAAGTAGTTGAAATATTTCCATGTGGTTGGAAAATTTGATTTTATTCTATATGTGGAAACCATGCCTCCCAAGAAAGAAAACATCTAGGTATTTTTTTTATTTCCTTCTCATTTAATTTTTTAACGAATTGAAAATTGAAAATTTCCTTGAATTTTCTATTTTTTTCAAAAAAAATTAAAAACTGCATGGTGCACTTTTTCTATTGATCTTGCATTGACCTCGATGATCGATGCACTATGTTTGAACACAGAGTCTACCAAAAAATCATTCATTTTTAAAGAATTAATGCACTATTTGCAATGCTTTCCTATAAACCATATTCACTATTTATGGCGAATGATCATAAAACAAAACACATCGCTAAACTTATCAAACAATTATTGTTAAAAAACATAAGGTGAAGTTTAAATTAATTAAGCATAGTTCTTGATACTCGACCATAAAAATGGCACATTGTTCATAGTGCATGAACCTAAACACATACTCACTGCTTAACTCAAAAAATGAAAACATACATGGTACTATTTAAATATTGGGACACATTGTCAATGGTGCATTCCTCTTCATAATGTGCACCGTAAAAATGATTTTTAAGACATGTTAATACATTTAACACCCAAACTATGTAATATATTTTACAAGATATCAATGC
>LPNX010504879.1:1158126-1198561 GCA_001517045.1 Pseudotsuga menziesii | reverse complement strand
TATATATTTTAATTGATGGTTTATTTATATACGAAAGCACCGGTGCATACTGATATACACAACATTGAAAGTTCTATAATTACAAAAAGTGTTTTTATTTCTACGTTGCACTTTAACTATGTTCAAGCAAAGTATAGTCTATGCATCCAAAACAAAGGAACACAATAATATCCACATCATAAATGGCATCACAAGTCAACCACACCATGAACACCATGAAAAATCACTATAGACTAGATAAATGCACACCACATATATCCATCATGATTGTAAATCATATTGGGCAACAATGTACTCATTTCATATATACTGAATATAAAATTGAGTAGGATATAACTACCTCAACTAAAATCCCTGACTGTTTATTCCCTACTATGGATCTCAAGGTGATATACTCATTTCATATTGTTAACACCAAAAATTGTTTACCTATCTCTCTATGGTCCAAACCATAATTATACATCATTATCCCACCATTATTTCCTCCATTAAGTCCTTTTTTGGTGTTTGAGACCCTTTTTCCAAGCCCCCTATATGTGTTCTACCCCTTCCTAAATTGTTTCTGTCCAGATCTAATCCATTATAGCCCCTTGGTTTTTTGTGTGGTCCTATTCACCTTGTATGTGAGCCCCTTTAATTAAGCTTGGTAATTGAGACCCCTTGTGTGTTTCCTACAACATGATTAGTTCCTTATGCTCTCATTTACTTGTGTACGTTTTATTTTCTAGAAGAATTAGTTATTTTGGATGATATTTACTATCATTTACTGTTATTTATCTGCATTTGCATCTTGTCCATGGGATTACTGGGGTTTAGACATTACACATCAGTTGTGCACACATCTCTCACCTTAAAGTAAAATGCTTGGTTCATGACCCCAAGCTAGCCTAAAAATTAACTTAACTCAACCAACATTGTAACCTCATTTGAGGACCAAAACAATCTTGTAGTTAAGTTAGGACACTAGGGATATGAATCCAGATAACACCCCTTTGTCACTCACATTTGAGACAAATTTGTTGTCCATTAGGGGACCAAAATCCTCTATTACTTCTTGACAAGGTCACAACAGGTCTATCGGAGGCCCCCCCGCTCTGTGGGAGTAAGCCACAATAAAGGGGTTCCAAAATTCAGGGTGGAATACTGCACTCCATTCTACACTAAAGGATAACCCTTCATAGTCCTCCTCGTGCATTTTGGAGTATACCAGGTGTTGAGGAACAATGGGTTGAAGTGCCAGGAAACCACTCTGGACGTGTCATGAACAAGGTAGCCTAGTTTCTAGTCTATATAGGGCTCTTGTACTTGATGTCCCTCTCGATAGTGGGATTATCATAGCATATTGTTCTTCCATTTCATATTGTTTGACTAGGATTTCATCACCCTGGAGAGGATACGATTTATGAGGGGATTCTAGCTTGTATCTAGGGGTTTTCTTGCACTTATACCCCATAGGTTAGTGTGTCATTTTATTTCTAGGTAGTGATACTTGTTGGATTTCTTGCCACTTTTTTGTAGGCTCTCCTGCTGTAACAAGCTGTTGCAGTTTGGTTTTAGAGCTTTCTTTTTAGCCTACGATCCACCATTTGTATGCTCTCCTTCTACACACTCTGCTGTAGTTGGATTTTTGAGCCTACATTTGACACTCTTATGCCTACATTCATTACCAAGAATACCTTCATGTCATCATTGATCCACCATGCTTCTGATATAGAATTAGGGGGCATACCCCTTAGTTCAATTCCTTGAACCATCATCGTCGGATCCATATTTGACATCATTCACCACCTTCAGAGCCATATACTTCCTTTGATTTTGTTTCAAATTCCTATCAATCTGAACCCACCTTGTTCACTGCCCCATCTAGCCCCATGGCTTGTGCACCTCCTAAACCCTTTTAGGGGGACAATTTATAGTGGGCTTGTGTCCATTCTACCCATCATTTCGGGTATCCATTTTGCTGGAACTGCAGGTCCCGGTCCTAGTGGTCCCCTTGCCACCACACACACTGGTGCTAGTCCACTACCCACCAGTGGTGGCACCACTCCAGCCACTGTGGTTCCTACCATACCACCATTCATGCATGGGGGCATTGTCCCTTCCAATTCCATTCCATCTATTCCTACCACCACAGTGAGATCTCCTACCAGCACAGTCAGAATTCAGCCTTACCCACCCCCATTTACCCACGAGAACTATATTCCAATTGGTGTTGACACCATTTATGGCTCTTCCTGATCCAGTCTTCGTTCTAGTATACCATTCATGGTTAGTCTCAACCTGCCTGATTTGGCATAGTTGACAAATGACTCCATTCTTCATAACCCATTATGACCTCCCATGCCTACCAAACTCCCTTCAGACATCCCTAATTTTGAGGGAAAGGCATGAGAAGACCCACACAACCACATTATGTCATTCCACTTATGGTTTTCATGTAACAACATAATGGATGATTCTATCTGATTGCGCCTATTCTAGTGCACACTCGCAAGTGTTGTGGCCAAATGGTATATCAAACTTCCTCATGCCACTTACCCAAACTTTTCCTCATTAGCCTTGATGTTTCTTCAATACTTCGAGTTACCCATTCATTATGAAAAGGGTGTGGAAATCCTATTCTCCTGTAGAGAAAACAATAACCCATATCATAGATCATATCCATGAATGGCGTCGTCTCCATAGCTTGTGTAAAATCTAGTTAGATGATAATATTTTACTAGATTCGTTTCTTAAAACCTTACTTCCCCCATTGCAAAGGACATTGCATCTAAGCACCCACAAACTAAGGAGGAATCCATCCTCAAGGCACAACAATTTGATCTCATTTATGCCTAATCGAGTTATTTGTATACCATTATATCTGATGCTCCCCATGCTGGATCCTCACACCGAGATACACCGGGGGCATCCCATGTTGCTGATGAAGTCATCAGATCTATTACTCGACATCCTCATCTATACATGGACTCTCCTTCAATGCCACCTCATTTTGGTACCACCCCTATTGTTTCCCAACAATGTCACGCCCTTGATTTTCACGTGTAACAACTCAGTCTAGAGCCACACCTTCCTATGCGTATCCTGCACCAGTTCCTCATGTTCAAAAAATGAATTGCTTTGAACCTGCATGTAATGGCTAGACGATTGGATTTGCATCCCCCCAGCTGCTCCTTCCTATTACCCACCACATGTGCAACCTACAACTTCTCTAATGCTGGCTCCTCCTACTCCTCAAGGATAGGTCTATGCTCAACAGAACCTCGCTAATCAACCCACACCCAATAATCGACAAGGGAAGGGAAGAGGGCATAAATATAGGAACCGGGGAAACAACCAACCTCATGGATGTGGCCAATAGCCTAACCATCCAAAAAACAATGGAGCCAATCTCCCTGCACATAATCCTCAACGTCCACCTAGACCAAGGAAGAACCTTCAGTTGTGTACTAGCCATTCATGCACCATTTGTAATACTTATGACCATTATACACATCAATGTCCTCATGTGAATCATGCCCGCCATTTACTACAAAACGATAATCAACGTGACCCCAAAACGACTTCTCCAACTTTTCCAAACCCAGCACCACCGAGTCCTACACCTATGGTGCTGCAAAATCCCTTACCAAATCAAGGAATGGTTTCAACCTAGCCATTGGTACCACAAAAATCCGCACCCACTCCTATGGGTCCGCCCATTGATCCTGGTGTCCATCACCTTATGAAATTATCATCTGATGCTAACTTATAGACTCAATGAAACTAGTATGGCTCCACCACAAAAATAGTTAATCCCTCTGCGACATCTACCTCCACCGCTCTTGATATCTATTTACATTTCCTGAGATCCACCAGGGAAGGGACTTCCAAATTCTTGCGGTTCCCTTTGGGTTGCATCGCGAACAATCCCACTTCCAGATCCACATTTAACTACAATATTGTTGATGACTTAGCCCAATCTCCCTCGTTCATGTCTGCTCTAGAAGTTCTCAAAACTTATCCTTCACAATGAAAAGCGTTATTATATGGGTTAGGTTCCATTGATCCCTCTGATTCTTGGTTGATCACTTTTGACTTGCATGAATGAGAATCCTAGATGCCATCATCTGTAGCCTTCCATGTCCCTCTCACTATTTGAAATTTGGTCATTCAGTGATGCATCATCGACAAGGGAGCATCCACCTACATTATGTCAACCTTTGTTTGGCAGAAACATGGATCCCCAACCCTTCAACCTTCCACCACCACCCTTCATGCCTATGATGACTATTTTTTTCAACCCTAGGGAGTCATCACGAATCTCCCTGTTGAGTTAGCCGAAAAAAACATGTTGATTTACATTGAGGTTTTCAATGCCTAACTTGATTACAACCTCCTCATAGGACGTAGTTATATGTATGTAATGTGAATCCTCACCTCTACCATCTTTTGACTCCTGATGTTCCCCCATGATGGGAAGATTGTGACCATCGACCAATTGATGTATTATGATCCAAAGGGACTGACCACACCAAAACATGTCCTTCCTACTATCGACACTACCATTAACAACGTGTCCATACCTTCCATGTATGTCGTTGGCCCATGCTTATTTTCCAACGCTCCTTTGACATACACCTTTTTTCCCTTACCACCTCCTCCTTTTCCGACTGATATATTGGATTTGTGCACTATCTTGTCTGGTAATGTTTCAACCTCCTCGTAACCTCAGTCACAACCTCAATCACAAACCTTAGGTAATTATCGGGGTTCATTCCCCATACATACAATCCCCTTTTCTTTTTCCACCTTCTAGAATTATGAGTAAGCCAGTCATGGCTACTCTCAACCTGCCTGGCTTCACTTTGGGTATTCCCATGTGGTACCTGGATCCACCTACCCCTCCCCCGACTCCCCATATCGTGTTGAATCCCATCCAACCTATTGAGACAATGTCACACCCACATCCTTGTACACAAATGAATGCTTCTATCTCTACTGCTACCCCCCTCTTCCCTGAAGAATGGGGAAAATACGCCCAAAACGAAGGTAGAACCATGCCCTCCTCCTACATATGTTTTATGCGATGTTGTTACACCGAAGTCTCCTCATTTTGAGATATGTGTCAACCCTTTTCCTAATCCCCAAAGTTCTCTTTGCTAAGGTTGATTGATATTGAGGTTTGTTTTACCTTTTTTCCCTCTTTAGGAATGCCTCCGCTCTTTCCATTCATGCTAGAAGTGCTGATGGCACTCTTTCTCTTAATTCTAGGTGAGTCGGTGCTATGTCTCCTACTGTTAGGTGCATCAACAATGCTCTTTCCCTTCATGGAAGGTGCACCAGTGGTGTTTTGAGGGAAACAAATGAAACTTCGAGACCCTTCTCGAAGGTGGATGAGGTGGAGGATTATCCCTATCATCTAGGTGAGGTGGCATTCGGTTCCTAACCTATGGGGAAGATCCCTTAGATACCTCCTCCTAATCCTCAACCTACTCTATCCATTTAGTATTATAAATTAAACCCTCTCTCCATTGTGAAGGGAGGAAGGACTATGGTAATCTTATGGAATTTCTAGGTGATCCCTATCATCCTTTGGGAGGCTATTATCTTGCTTTGGAGGCTTGTCTTGGATTGTTGGATGGAAGATTGCAGTATTAAGGATAGGTTGTGATATTCATTCTCCTATGTAATTCTATGTATCTCCTTGATTACATTAATACAAATTTCTTTCCATAAACATTGTTGTGTTGATGATGTTTAGAGCTTTCTTCATTAACTAATAACTTAGATCAATTCATGTTTGGATACACATGTATTTTTTTCTTGTTTCCACTTGCTTTACAGGGTTTTGTAGTTGAAGATACGAAGGCTCTGGAGCCTAGATCAACAAAGAGAGAAGAGGATCTGCATATTTCAGGTAAGTGATCTATCTACTCTGCATTTCAATTTGATATAGGAAAGTAGGTTGTATTATGTATTTGATTTGTTCTACATCCACTTGGACTAGGGAGATCTTTCTTGAGTTTTCTTGAGTAGATTTATTCGATAAAAAATTTGGTGACCATACTGGAGACGTGCATAGATATGTTTTCTTTTGTTTTTGATTTCATGTCTCTTTATCAATCCTTTTTCTAGCCTCAAGAGACCCTCCCTCCTTTGGATTTTTCCTTTGAAGAGTGTCTTGCATTCTCTTGATGCTCTTTGGATCACTATCAGACCTTCTTCCATTCTCCCATAGGAAATCTGGATTTTACCCTCTGTTTCTCCACCGATGCACCTGGGTTGTTTAGACAGAGCACCGCTGGTATTATTTTCTAGTTTCATAAGTGTTGTCTCCACCAACGCTCTTTGCCTTAAGAGATAGTGCACCACCAACACTTTTGTGCAGTGTAGTAGGTGCACCACGATGCTTTGGTGCAGTGTAGCAGGTGCACCACAGGCACTCTTGTATATTATAGTAGGTGTGCCATCAATGCTCTGGTGCAATGTTGTAATTGCACCTACCCCTCTTAGGTGCTCTGGTGCAGTACAGGCAGGTGTGCCGCCCTTTGAAACTCATATTTTTCCTTAGATTTCCTTTATTTTTGGGTTTTGGTTTGTTGGATTTTGGTTTTTAGGTTGCATGTGATATTCATACACCCTCTAGACCCATATTTACCTTTGTTTGGAGTTGATTTTGTTGATTTTGGGATGCTTTACTAGTCAAGTGAATGACTTGGTTGTGGTAGGAAATTTCAATTCTCGACCTGTTAGTTCTTCCTTGCCATTCCCAGACCTCTTTAGATCTATTTGGATTGTCAGATCTAGTCTCCAAACCCTTCCTCCCCTCAAAAATTGAGTTTTGGTTGCATTTTGGTTGTTTTGGAGCAATTCTTGATTGTTTTGGAGTTGTTTGGGTGCTTGTCATCTTCCTTTCGATTTCTGAATAATGGAGTGTTGTCGATATTATTTCATTTTCTGTTTGTAGATGTGAAAAAATAATTATCCTTTTATTTATTATTCAAATTCATGTTTTTTTGAAGAGAAAACTCAATCAAAAGAGAAGCACAAAAAAAAGAAGCCAAAAACATTTTCTCGGGGGCTCACGCCCCCAAACCCCCCAGACCCCCCTAGGATTGTGTATGAATTCATAAGTATTTTCAAGAATTGTTATTGATATTGATCTGTTAAGCTTCATAGTTGGATTTTATTAGATTTTGGTTTTCTTAGATCTCTGATTTCTGTCTTCTTTAACATAAAAACTCTCCCCCTACCTTAGGTAGCTTTCATCGAAAGAGAAATGTGCATTGTCATGTAGCTAGGATTTGCATTCTTTTAACATTTCCTGTCTACACATCATGTATCCAGTTAACTGCTTAAGATAAAATTAATGCTAGATTAGGTTTTAAATCATTTAGTAACTGTGTGTAAGTTAGTGACATGTTCCATCGTCGTTAAGAGTGGCAGCTATCATTTATTGCTTGCACTGCATCCCGGGGACTATGTGGTTCTTACACGTATCATCGGTATATCAAAACTCCTTTCACATACCCTTTAGGTATATCAAAAGGTACTTCATGTACTCGATTGTATATTGGAAGGCCCCTTTCGTACGGTTGTGCATTAGACAACACCACTACGGAGTTGAGATCCCCCGTACCTCACGTATATTGGGATTCATGTGACCAACTGAGTTAACCTTTTGGCTATCTTGGTATCGCAATAATTGTGAATCCTTGATAATCCTGTGAGGATCCCGATCATTCACCCACTCCTATTCATAGAGTTTGCTTGTTGCTTTTATACTTGAGTAGTGTTTTTCTTGTGTGGTACTTCAGAAATTCTTAGAGAGTTTAGATATGGGAGACTTTCCTGGGACCACCAGTCAAGGTAACCCTTTTCATGGTATGTCTTTTGTTTCTCCCTCTTGTGGAGCTATTGGTACTCCCTTCATGGCCACTTTGAACCTTCCTGGATTGACTATAGGATTACCCATGTGGTTATTCTCCAATCTTGTTATACCAAATGCATCCTTTGTGTCGAATCCTGGAACTTTACCGCATGAGCATCAACCTCATGTTAATCCTTCTCCTTCTTCATTGAATGTTGAATCGATTTCCCTTTCTTCCTCTTCACATGTTGAAAACTCTAATGTTATTAAATGGGCGGGTAAGAAGAAGATGAAAAGGAAGGCTAAGAAGAAGAACACTAAGCAGAAGGTCATAGATCCAACCTCTGATCTTCATGTTGGAAGCCCATCATCCACTGATCATCATGCTGGGAGTATTGATGTACCTATTTCTGGCTCGCTTAAAGATAATTTCCCTTGTAGACTTTGCAAGGGTCACATCACCTTCTCAAGGATTGTCTTGGTCTTTCCCTTGTTTCAGAAGTGTGGTCTAAACATCTTGTGTCGTCAGTTTCTGATCATCATGCTGATGATGCCCTGTCAACCAGTGACTCTGTGCTTAAGATTCAGAAAGGAAAGGTCAATTATCCTTGCTTTTTATGTAAGGATATGCACCGTACTTACCTTTGTCCTCACATGGATGAAGCTTCTAAGTTGTTGGAATAAATTATTGTTCCTCAGCAACGACTTCCAACCGGTTATTGTAAGTTGTCCCTTGACATCCCATTGGTTGATAAAGTGGTCGATCCAAGTCCATCCTTGGTTGATCCCACCCTCCCCTTGGAGAGTGAAGTTAAAGTGGTCGATTCGATGTCATCTCCACCCGATGCCACTATTTCATCAGAGAGTGTTGGAGACTGAAGTAGTCTCTTCGACACAGTCCTCATCTTGTCCTTCTCTTCTTATCGAGAGTGAAAACCATCCAGCATAAGTTTTCATAGTTAGTTCTAATTGTTCTATGAAAGAGGAAATTTCATCTCTTTCAATAGAACCCTCTCCAAGTAGTGAGGTTATTTCCTTTGACTGGAGTAACCTAACAGAATATCGTCTTCATTCGAGTGTTCCTTTCCAAATAGCTGTGCGAGTTACTTCTAAGAGCATACTCTGCACTATCATTGATGAAGGGGCTTCTGTTAGTATTCTATCCTGTACTGCTTGGAAATCCATAGGCTCTCCTTCACTTGTGCCAACTCCCAATCAGATACTGGATTTTAATAGAAGACCTACATTGCCTTTAGGGATCCTTTCCTAGTTTCCTATCAATTTGGAAGAAAACATTGTCTGTATCGATGTTATGGTAGTCCAAGGTCCCTTAGATTTTAATCTGTTCATTAGGCATGATTATGTTTACGCCATGAAAGTTGTAGTGTCCACACTCTTTTGAGTGATGTATTTTCCCCATGATGGGAAGATTTTGTCCATTGATCAACTTTCCTTCGTTAAACCCGATCATCATATGAATCCTAGTCATACCTCCCTAAATGTGCTGCATGTTCTTGTGGTTCCTTCCCATTCTAGTTAGCTTCTTCCCATCATAGGTAAAATGGGGGGCATGGCTCTAGCTTCTGGAGATCATACTAGAGTTAAGTCGCTATATTTTTATGTAAGAGGGAAACCCACCAAACTCTGGACATCATGTTGGCTTAGAACTTCATGTGAGCATAGTTCCCTGTCTGTGTCAAGCTCGTTAAAAAATGAAACAGGTTAGTGAACATATTTCTTTTCTCTGCGTCAAGCTCGTTAAAAAATGAAACAAACGTTGTGAGCATAGTTCTTTTTTCATGTAAATCTCGTTAAAAAATGAAACAGACATTGTGAGCATAGTTCCTTTTCTCTGTGTCAATCTCGTTAAAAAATGAAACAGATGTCTGTGAGCATAGTTCCATTTCTGTTTCAAGCTCATTAAAAAATGAAATATATTCTCGTGAGCATAGTTCTGATTATGTGTCAAGCTCATTAAAAAATGAAACAGATGGTAGTGAGCATAGTTCCTATTCCGTGTCAAGCTTGTTAAAAAATGAAATAGATGTCCTCAAGCATTGTTATTTTCTGTTTCAAGCTTGTGTAAAAATGAAACAGGTCCCCACAAGCATAGTCATTTTTTGTTTCAAGCTTGTGCAAAAATGAAACTGGTCACCTTGAGTAGTGTTTATTCTTGGTTTCAAGCTTGCTAAAAAATAAAACCAACCTTGAGCAAAGTTCCCCTTTTCATGTCAAGCTTGTGAAAAAATGAAATGGATTCTTCCATTGTGTCAAGACTCAATATTTGAACCTTCATTTCATTTTCTTGTCAAGCATAAGAAATAAATATTGGGGGGCATGTGCCCTACCTCTTTATGTTGGATTTAGCTACTTGACAGTTATACTAGGGGAAATTACCAACCACTGGACATAATTTTGGGAAATCATGCATCAATGGAAGTCATTTTGAGCATACTTTATTTCAGTTTCAAGCTCGCGAAACCATGAAACGACCCTTTGAGCATAGTTTTTTCTCTGTTCCAAGCTCATTAAAAAATGAAGCAGATACCCTGAGCATTCTTTCAACTTATATTCGAGCTCATTAAAAACAATAAGATGGTGTCGAGCTTACTTTTCATTTTTTGTGCTCTAGTTAAAACATGAAAACTGGTTTGAGCTTACTTTATCGCTTTTTCGTGCTCTGGTTTCAAACATGAAAAAGGTTTTGAGCACCTTTTATAACTTCGGTGTGCTCGTAATTAAAAATTTAGTGAAGAGGTATTGAGTGTACTTTTACTATTTTTCAGACTCATTAAAATTGGATTATGAAAAAAGAATCTGTTACAGAGTTATATTTAATCTCTTTTCATTCTCCTTAAAAACACAAAAATATTTCCAAGCGAACTTGTTACGTTCATGCTTGTAAAAGTATTAGAATGATCGACTAGTTGGTGGTAGATTATCTCTTTTTCAGACCGATTAGGACTATTTATGAAAAAAGGAAAGATCTGGTTGATATCAACCAGAAGAGTTCTCCTGGGCATTATTTTATACCTTTTCAAGACTCGGGGACTAAATTTACAAAAAATCCTTTCTGGAGTCTTCTTAGTCATTTCATACTCTCTAAACATGAAACGACGAATGATTTTGCTTTCATTAGAATCATAAAATCAAATGATGAAGGACCCTTTTCTGGGAATGAACCCCTCCTTTCTCTGGGTCATAAAACATATGAGAATAGACTCATCGCTTGATGACTATAACAAGTGTTTGTTACCCTCTTTGAACTCGTAAAAATGAAAAGAGGAATTCATCCTTCATGATGGGGAAATTAAGGAAAGAGTTTCTATTTTTTTATGGCAGTACATAGTCACTCTTGAACATGGAATTCATTTGCATACGCATTTCAGCACTTGGGTAATCCGTTTGTCTTCGAGTCATGCTAATTCCTAGAGTCTTCTTACTCTTTTGAGTTGTCCAAGAATACTCTCACTGTCAGTTGCATTGGGGGATTGGTTTCATTCTCGTGTCAATAATACCAAGTCATGCCATGCCCATGTTCAAGATAAATTTGGTCATCTATCTACAATCAGTTTACCTTCTATCATGTTGGTCATCTCTGTAGTTTTGTACATCACTCTGCAGTCGGGTTTAATCCAAAAAATCTATGATCGTGTTTCGTGTCGATGATGGGGGATTCATCATGGCCCTCCTTTGACGAGTCTATTCCTGTCGAATTCAACTCCTAATATAGGCATTATACTTATAAACCAAGACAAGTACCTTGGGCCTGCATGCATTAATAGTAGGTTACTTCGCTTTCAACATGGGTTTACGTCATTGGCTATTGATTGAAAGATCTCATTGAGTGTTTGAATCCAAGTCCTTTATTCACATTCAATGGTGTGTACTAAGATACCTTGGTAATCATTGACATCAATGGTGATTTCTTTCATACTTGTTAACAATTTACATTAATGACTAGTAATCAAGTGGTTTCTACCATGTTTGACGTCAAGACATTGTAATCACATGGTTAGATTCGTATCGTTGCGGGTTTGTCTTGAAGACCCTGGGTCATCTGATATTTTTCCTAGATTGGGATGGAATTTGTTTTGAGTCATATTACATGGATCCACTTTGTATTGGTCATGGTTGTGTTATCATATCATCATGGATCTACGCTTGTGTTTAGTAGCCATGACTGTATTAAGTCGGTCTCTACTACCATGGATATGCATTGTATTGGTCGACATCCATGTTATGAGTCATATGAGATTTGAGTCAATTGTACTATAGTAGCTTCCAACCAACATCCTTGCCTTCGATTTCTTCACTTTACAAAGCATTCACCTATCGCATTCCTCTAACTTCATGCTTTGGGGGGCCAAAATCTTGTCATGTTGAGCCATGTGTCAACCCTTTGCCTAATCCCCAAAGTTATCTATGATAAGGTTGATTGATATTGAGGTTGTTTCTGCCTTTTTTCCCTCTTTAGTAATGTCGACGCTCTTTCCATTCATGCTAGAAGCACCAATGGTGCTCTTTCCCTTAATTATAGGTGTGCTGGTGCCAGTGCTCTATCTCCTACTGCTAGGTGCACCGATGGTGCTCTTTCCCTTCATGGAAGGTGCGCCAGTGGTGTTTTGAGGAAAAAAAATGAAGCTTCGAAACCCTTCTCAAAGGTGGATGAGTTGGAGGATTATCCCTATCATCTAGGTGAGGTAGAATTCGGTTCCTAACCTATGGGGAAGATCCCTTAGATCCCTCCTCCTAATCCTCAACCTACTCTATGCCTTTAGCATTATAAATTAAACCCTCTCTCCATTGTGAAGGGAGGAAGGACTATGATACTCTTATGCTGGTGGAATTTCTAGGTGATCCCTATCATCCTTTGGGAGGATATTATCTTGCTTTGGAGGCTTGGATTGGATTGTTGGATGGAATATTGCAGTGTTAAGGCTAGGTTGTGATATTCCTTCTCCTCTGTAATTCTATGTATCTCCTTGATTACATTAATACAAATATCTTTCCATAAACATTGATGTGTTGATGATGTTTAGAGATTTCTTCCTTAACTATTAGCTTAGATCAATTCATGTTTGGATACACATGTACTATTTTCTTGTTTCCACTTGCTTTACAGGGTTTTGTAGCTGAAGATCTGAAGGTTTTGGAGCTTGGATCAACAAAGAGAGAAGATGATTTGCATATTTTAGGTAAGCGATCTATCTGTTACTCTGCATTTCAATTTGATCTAGGAAAGTAGGTTGTATTATGTATTTGATTTGTTCTAGATCCACTTGGACTAGGGAGATATGGCTTGAGTCCTCTTGAGTAGATTTATCTGATAACAGATGTATAAGGCCATGCGACATAAAATTGTCTCAATTTTCCTATCCTTCACACCCACATGTGCACTGTATTCAAGACCGACGACACTCCAGTTGTCACTATACCAACCATACCTGCAGTTGAAAACAAATCACTATGAGCCAACCACCCATGTGAAGTTTGTGGCCTATATGGTCATTATTCACACCATTTCCAAAAAGTTTCCGACTATAGGTCGCTCCTCAGTGACCTTCACAAGCACCCATGTGAGTCTGAAATCATTGTCCTTGAGGAGATCCACCCTCCAAACTCTTCCTCAGGCACCACTAACACTATTTATACAATCTATACCTCTAGTAGTCCTTTCTAGTCCTCGAAAATGGAAGGTCCGCTTGATCTATCCTGACACCACTTTCGCGATGACAGAGAGATCCTCAAAACTGCCACTGATTTTACCCCATTTAACTTAGTCCATGGTGTGGAATCAGTTCTTCCCATTGAATACTAGATTTCATCACTCCACCTTTCCGTAGAAATTCTACCTAATATTTCATAGTTAGAAAAATGCCCAATTATGCTTGAACAAACCAATGAGGACCGTCGTGCTACTCTCCAAATGATCGAAGCGACTAAGACCCAGTTGAAGTCCCATTATGACTCCCACATCCACCCATGCACCTTTAGCAAGGGATACCTTGTCCTTGTCTATGACCAATCCCACAATAATACTAGAAAGGGAAGTTCGAATCCATGTGGTATGGACCTTATGTAATTTATCGATGTCTCTGGATAGGGGCATATCTTCTAGATGACTCTGATGTTCGCCTCATGAATAATCTGCGCAATGGGCTCTACCTCAATAGGTTCTATTCCTAAATTTGCTCACCATGCATACCCTTGTATTATAATTTTAATTTCTTGTTTTGTATCATTTTTACCATGATTCGGTGACCCCCTACAATAGAAAATACACGTCTAGCCGCAGTGAGTCCAATGTCACACTCCGTTGCCTCCTCTTCTCGTGAGCGGGTGGATATAAACCCTCCACCCTGCCCCTGTGCCTTTAATACCCCATTGGAGGGTGTGGTCCCATGCCTGCACATGCAGACTGTATGTCATCAATATCTATCACATGTATGAGCTAGCTACCACTATGCTAGTACAATATTTATGACTGAAACCACAAAGAGTCATGTATATGTACAGTTAGGTCCCCAGACTTGTCCTGGAGGTCTAGGCATATCTAGATCTCCTCGATAGTCCATCCTAGCATATTGATCATCCTATATGAGGATAGGAAGAGTCTTCCACTATGAAAATTACTCCTGAATGAAGGAACTACCTACTAGAACGCCTCCCTCCCTATCATTTTTTGGGCCATTTCCTTTAGTCGCCTTGATTTGAATGCCACCATGAAAATCAAACCTTGTATGTATTGGCATGTTCACGAGCCATCTGCTCCATCCATACTGCAAACTTGGCCTTATTTTACCACCATTCACTGTCTCATAAGGAGGCCCCACTAGTGTTCCAATTTTATTCATATTAACCATGTTCACAACATCATCCCTTTTGGTACATTGAACACTTCCTCCTTGCTTCAATAAACATTACAGAGTTTCTGTTAAGCTCTTTAATGACTCCTAAAAGAATTAAAATATTTCTGAGCACACTTGCATCCTTTCACACTCATTAAAGTATTTGAAAGGGAGTCTATGTGGCCTCGTTTATCTCCTTTTACGGACTACGTAGACTATTTAAAGAAAAGGACCACCCTGGAACCTTCCATCTAGGAACATTTCCCTTTGTATCATTTTATGCTTTATCAAAAATTCGGGCCGTAAGTTACGAAAAGGATATAAGACTCCCCTATCATAAGATATTTTCCAACCCTATCATAAATAAAATATCGCCGAATGTCCGATCATTATAGGTTTAACCTTTTGAATCCTATTTGGTCTACCTACATAAAAGAAGTCTCTCTGATCCTTTCAACTGGGAGAGCTTTCCTTTGTACACTTTTATCCCTTTTCAGACTTAGGAGACTATTGCATGAAAAAGAGACCCACTGGGGTCTTATTCCTATTTTCAGACTCTCTAAACATGAAAACACCATCGAGCATTTACCATCTACGGCTCGACAAAAATCCATGAGATAGTATCTTATTGAGCACACTTCTATACCTTCTTCGATCTCCTTAAACTATGAAGAAGGGACAAACTATACATCTAGGGGCCTACACATGTTACACATAGTATCACATTATGGAAGCTTCCCCCCATTGGGCCGCCTTTGTTCAAATTACTCTACAACGAGTCTCCCTCAGATCCCATGGATATCACTAGTCCAGTTACTTCCCTGAGTATTTCCCATTGCAGTTATCTCCTTGGTTTCACAGCTATGATCATTCTCCATGACTCAGTATCATCTAATGCCAGGTCATCCTTGTAGTCATACTTTGAAAAAAGGAAGTTTGAGTCCCTCGTACTCCCATTCCCATTTTCCCCATTCAATGTCTCATTCCCCTAAGTGTTCCACATCTTTGGTTGTCCCCCTCGCACTTATATCAAGGAAACCTCATTTCCTTGGTAGTTGTAGGTTTCCCTCTGTTAACGTCAACACATATATTCCAAAGGATAGACCCAGAGGTCCCTGTATCTTGGTTTCATCCACCTCATTGCTGCGTTACTTGGACCACTTCAAAGGAGTCCTTTGTTCCTTTCGAGTTGGTTGTGTCTCACGTGCTCGACTTCAACTCCATCATCGCACCGTTGAGATTTGTATAGGGTATTGGTTCCTTCATTATTTGGTAAAAGAGTCTGATTGTCACCTGACTCTAGAATATTGGTGAGTCTATTTTGGGGACCCATACAATTTCATGTCCCTTGTGATTTTCGAGCTGCATTGGCGACAATGATCAAAATACCCATAGTGTCTTGCTTCCGTGTATCTACAATACTTGATGCTGTTTATTGTACCTCAAAGATTCTCACTGTCAATCACTGAGTCCATACCATTGTGCACACCTCCAGATTCAGCAGAGCATTAGTTGTTGTTATATTGAATTCCATGAGAATGCCATTGTTCTTATATACCAATTCTTCAAACCAGTCTATGTATTCATCCTCCCTTTGAGGCCACCATTATGTACTACTAGTTGTATATATGTATTGATCAACTCTCATTATTTGAGCCTTAATCCCCATTTTTATATTGAGACATTGTTATGAGCATGGGTATGCCCACCTTGTCCATATACATGTTTGAGATTATATGTACCTCATCCATTTTTGAGAGGAAATACAAACCAAAAGCCGCTGCAGTTTGAATGAGGAGACTCCACTCCATTGTCACCATTTCTTCCTTGATCCTATGATGTCTATTAGCCATATGATGAGATCCTGCCCTCACACATCAGAGGGAAATCTGTTAACACCAAAAATTGTTCGCCTAGCTCTCTATGGTCCAAACCATAATTATACATCATTATCCCACCATTATTTCCTACATTTTGACCTTCACAACTAAAGTTCCACCAAATATGGTCTAAAACATTATTATTCATTCTCCCATAAATACATGGAAGTTGATAATTTATTGTGATTTATCGCCACTCTCTCCAAAAAGGACAAAAAACCCTAAAATGAGAATGGGTCAAAAACCATAGATAAATACCAAGCACAATAAAATACCATGGGTCAAAAAACCTTGAATCATCCTATAAATACATTGTGAAGGTCTCCCCAAAAACACTTTTAAGTCACACTTTTTTTCATTCATTCATTAGATTCCTGCACCTTTCACCATTATTCCCATATTTCCCCATATCATTTCGATAGTGTATTTTGAGCTTGCTCCATACCCACTTGGATCCATTCCCCCTATTTTGACAACATTAGTGGAGATGACTAGAGAACCATACCGTGGATCTGGTGGACCATTTCCTTAAAAGTCTGCAGTGGCCCACAATACTGAAAGGTATGCGTAGTATTGTTTTTTATTAGTTGGATAAAATATATAAAATAAAAAAATATTGTTATTGTTATTGTTGTTGGAAATTCTCAACTCCTACAGAAAAGAGATGTTTCCCTATATATAAATGGTATAGGTATAGAAAAAATGAGTGATAACAAGGATAGGCACTTCCCCTAGAAGTTTGTAGATATTTGGAATGAGTCTTTGATATGTTATATAGTATGATGTATCAAATTTCCATGGTGTTATATCTCCACAGATGTACCTTCAATAAACAAATCAAACAACAAACAAGATCAAAAGTACCAGAAAAGGATCTACAGTTCTATATCAGTGACTAAGGAATCCAATAATAAAATGAGTGATCATAACACAATACATTTTATGGGAAAGAAACCATGATTGCATTAAGATGAATAAGAGATATTACAAACATAATTCCTTAGTGTTGTTATGCCTCCTCACATTCCATGTCTTGTCCTCAAAGCTCCAACTTTCTTTCTCGATGCTTACCCTATATTTGGCCAGAATCTCAGTGCAACAACATAACTTTTTTCTTCCCAACCCATGGAGGATGAGCTAGTACTTATAGCCCTTGGGAGGATAGGTATGGTTGAGAAAATGGTGGATGAGGTGGAAGGGAGACCCTACTAGGGGGGATCTCAAGTCCAGGTGGTCCACAAGAGTAGGGATGAGGGTGCCACGAAGCTTTCCTTTGAAAGCTTCATGAATATTCTCTTTTTTCTTTTGAAACTTGAGCACCGCTCTTTTGTTGTGTAGATAGAGAGTTACCAAGGTGGAATCGCTTATTGATCAAAGGGTAAAGGTGGTGGCGTTGATCATCAAGAGACAAGAGGCATCTTGAAGAGGGTAACATTTATTGCATAAAGTGGTGGTGGACTCAGGTATGAAAAATAAGAGTCTGGGCCAATGTACAACTTCAAATTTTGGGAATTGAAGGCAATTTATGATGTTTTGGGCCTTAACACATGATGGTTACAAGAATTATGTGTAACATAATCCCCCCTAAAACATGAGGCTAGAGGCTTTGTAAGAGAAATTTATCACTTTGAGGAAATAAATCGCTTGATCAAAGATCATCATCAACCTGGATTCTGCAATACATCAGTACTTTTGACCCATATCTAAATGGCTCCTCATCATGTCTACAGATCAATACAAGGTAGATCCATGAGAGAGATGAATAAACATGGCTACTAGAATAAAACGTATATCCATGCGAAGAATACTCAAACTTGGACATAGCTACCAGACATACAATGTAGATCTATGTCATATGGACGCAAATTTGAGCAAAACCATGACCATACAAATGTGGATCCATGCTAGGACTTATAAAAAACACTCCATCGCAACCTAGGGAAAGCAATGGGTGCTTAACAAATACCCAGGGTCTTTGTCTTGTCTTCCACAAAGTATTAATCTATCCATGTGATTACAATGTACTAACATAGAACATGGTAGAAACCACTTGATTACTGGTCAATGATGAGAACCGTTAACAAGTGCGAGGGATATCACCATTGATGTCAATGATTCCCAAGGTACCACAGTACAATCTCCTGAGTGTGAATAGATTATATGATGTCTAACACTCAGTCGAATCTCTTGATTAAAGGTCAATGATGTGAACCTATGTCGAAAGCAAGAGAATCTATCATTGATGCATACAGATCTCAAGGTACTAATTTGTTTATAAGACTAATTCCTGGATGATGAGATGAATTCGACATGAATAGTCTCTTCGAAGGAGGGCCATGATGAATCCCACATCAACGACATGAAATTCAGAACAAAGTTATGGAATTTTGAGTATGATGTAACCATAGGACTAACTCAAAGGTAACTGACACAAAAGTTTACTGTTAGGATTATTAATCCTCCCTTGACCATGTTGTCTATTAGATTAATTAGCCTAACTTATGAACCTTAATTAATTATTTGGGTCCACTAGTACAATTGGGTCCACTTGGCCTAATGGGGCCACATGTACCAGTCACTGGAGTGTGGGGAACACTACTATAGGTTAACTTCCACTTACTGCATGTACATGCATCAGTTTGGGCGCCTCCTAGACCAATCCCTACATTTTATGAGCCACTAGGAGTCTCGACACCAACTTACTTCAGTTAGTTGGAGTTAGTAATAGTTAGTCTTATGTAGCCCCTAGTTACTTTTAGTTAGTTCACAATCATTTAGCTAGCACAAAATTTGCATGGCTAATGCATGCCTGCATGTGGCCCTAGGCGCCTTTTCCCACCTACCACACTCAGTTGCACCGAGTTAACTAGCTGTCACTGATTGTTTGAATTGTTGGACATATGGGAATTGATTTATTGGACTTCGATATTGATTGAGTCACCATGAGTTAGATGGTCATTTAGATACAGTCACATCCAATAGATAGATTCGAATCCATACCTAATTGATTCGAATTCTTTTCTTATGTAAACTATTGTAATACCGGATATTATTATTGTGAATGATACTATAAATTCCTGAGCAATACTTGTCTGTTTCTTGTGTGGTTTGTTTTGTTCAGTTTGTATCTTCATTCTCCATTTACTGCAAACATTATTAGAACTATCTTCTTGAATATATAAATGGCATTCAAATTCTAATATGGTATATGTAGTAGGGATTTCACTGTTGCTACAGGCAAGAACAACTCTCTTCCGTCTATAGGATGGAAGGGTAGGGTTCCTGTGAGGTGGAAGGAAAACCTGCAAAACAAGATTAGGGCCAAACTATGAAACCCTACATGAAAGGATTAGAAAGAAAGAACGTCTGCAAGAAATCAATGGAAACTTGCAGAAAAAGATTAGACAACAAACCTACAAGAAAAATATGTTAGAAAACCAGAATAAAAATGACACAAAAAAAACATTATACCTTCTATGTAGGTGGAAATGGGAAACCATGCCCTAGCTTTGGAAGCACCTCTCTCTCTTTGGGATGGAAGCTTGGATCATGGAGCAATGATGGAGAGGGAGGGTGAATGGCTTGAGAGGAAAAGGGTCTCAAGGCACTCACACGGGTAGCATAATGATAGGGAGAGAAGGAGTGTTTTAAGAGTGACCCCCACCCCTCTATTTATAGCTTATTTCTAGAGATTTAGGGTTTTAAGCCCCTGGTTAGGGCTTTAGCCCCCTTTTCCCAATTCTTAGCTCCTTTGGGGGTTTTAATCTCCTTTGAGGGGTTTTAGCCCCTATGAGAGCTATTTTGGCTCTTTTTAGGGGTTTTTAAGCCCTTTTTCATATTTTTGAGCCTTAGCAAGGGTGTGGGGGTCAAGTGAGGGTCGTACATAGATGTATTTGGGTGGTGTAGGTCATGTAGAGCTCATTGAGGGATTTTTTGGGTTAACATATTGCCCCTTGATGTGTGAGGGCAGGAGCTCATTGTATGGCCGACGAACATCATATGATTTTCTGGGGAGAGATGGTGCTTTCTAGGTTGGGGCATGGTGGCTTTTGGTTTTTGTATTAATATGGTTCCAATCAATGGGTGACATACAAATAATGTGTGACATGTATATGGACGAGGCAGGCATCCCCATGCTCATAACGATGTCAAAATAATAATGTGATCTAAGCTCTATAATGCAAGAGATGATCATGTACAACTGTTGTTACAATAGTGGTTGCCTCAATGAGTGGTTGAATACAATACTGATCTTAAGAACTGCTACATTGGACCCATGGCATTCTCATGGAATTCTATATCTTCATGACTAATGATCTGCTGGATCTGGAATGGTACATACTTTACTGACAGAGATTCAGAGTCTATGTGGTACAAATATGCTGCATCAATCATAAATCTATATAGAAGCACTGCTCGGGATTTTGAACATTGTATCCAACACAACCCAGAAATCACAAGGGACATGAACCTGTTTGGGTCCCTCGAATAGAATCATCAATGTGCTAGAGTCAGGTGACATCCGGGGTCTTCGACCAAATAATGCATGGACAAATACCCTATATGGATATCAACGGTGCGATGATGTAGCTGGAGTCGAGCACATGAGAAACAACCATCCTGAGAGTCACTAAGGACTCCTCTAAAGTGGTCCAAGGAACTCATAAATGAGGTTGATGAAACCAGGATACAAGGACCTCTGGGTCTATCCTTTGGAATACATGTGTTGTCGTTGATAGAGGGAGACCTATAGCTGGTCAAGGAAATGGTGTTTCCTTGACCAGAAGTGCGAGGGAGATAACCAAACGATGTGAGGCAATATGAGGACTAACCCACTGAATGGGGGGGGAGGAGGTGGAACAAGGGCAGGGAATCACAGGGGACTCAAACTTCCTTTGTTCATAGTATGAAGGCAAGGCGGACCATGCAACAAATGAATCTGACTCATGGGAAAGGGATCATAGTTGTAATACCAGGAATGTAACTACATATGGGAAATACTTGGGGGAGGTAGACACTTTTGGTGTTGATGGGATCCAAGGAAGACACATTGTTGAATACTCTAAACAAAGGCGACCCAAAGTGGGAATGCTGACAAACTGTTATATATGGGGTGGTGTCTAAAGACACTATTGTGGTATGATTTTGTGGATTTTTAGAGAGCCCAAGAAAGTAAATGCTCGGTGGTGCTTTCAATTTTAGAGAGTGTGAAAGCATGAAGAAGAATCCACTGGGTCTATTTTTCGTTGGTAGTCTCTTGTGCCCGAAAAAGGTTAAAAGTGTACATAGGAGAGCTCACCCATCCATTAGGGGATTAGAGACTTCTTTACCATTGGTAGTCCAATCAGGGCGGAAAAGGTTAAACCTGTATTGACTAGACGATCATTTAGATACTTTTACGAGCATGAACAAAACCAAGTTTGCTTGGAGATAGTTTCTTGATGAGAAGGCTGGAAAAGAGCTTAACGACAACCCATGGTGAGATTTTTCGTAGAGTTTGGCCCCTCTGCCTGAGAAAGCATATAAGGATGCAGAGGGGAACGGTCTTGGCTTGAATGTGCCAAGGTGGTCCTTTTCAGGTGGTGGTCTACACAGTCCACAAACGGAGATAAACAAGACGATGTAGACGCCCTTTCTTATACTTTAATGAGCGAGAAAGGAAGCAATTGCTCTCGGCAATCTTTTCATTCTTTTTGGAGTCAGAAAAGAGCTTAATGGAAACTATGGTATGGTCAACCAATTGAGGAGGCACTGGTGGTGTCCCCATGTTGGGATAATGGAAAGTGGTATGAAGGTCATCCGTGTAGTATGGATGGAGCAGGTGGCTTTTAAACATACTAATACATGCACGTGATAGATCATGGTAGAGGCATGGGAGTCGGTGCGGCAGTGGCATTAAAACTGAGGTGGCTCTTGGATAGAGGTTAGGAGAGTCGTGTGTGAGTTGTGGTGGATAGAATTGACTACATGTGATGTAAGTGCAATTTAAGAGGTAGTTATATGCCAAATGCATGAAAAAGAAATGATCCGCCCTCCGGGTGATGGTCCAGAAACCTGCACAAGGTTTCAATGGACAGATTAGGTAGCTATATATTGAAATGAAATGATGTGCCTTTCGGGGAGATGGTCGAGGAACCCACATGAGTGGCGGTCACAAAAGTGTAATGCAAGTACAAGTCCAGAGACACTTACATCACAATGCATTTCATAAATTGAGGTAACTTTCAGGGAGTAGTACTGAAAATTACTTGTTAAATATGAGACAATGGTCTCATAAAAAAATAGAGGATGAAATTCTGAAACTAGTGGTGCAAATGACGTCCCAAATGGAGTTCGTATGGCCCTGTTACACGAAAAGGAAGAAAATAGGTCAAATGGGGCCTATAAATGGGTGGGGACCACTTTGTGAGGTGTCATTGTCACTGTTCCATGTAGAGTTGGAGAGGTGGGCTCTAAATTTCTTTTGCTGATTTCTCCCATTTCGACTAGCAGTTTCAAGATCCGTGACTTGCAGGTAAGTTTTCTTGCAAAATCTGTCCTTTTCAGTGGTTTACATTTTGAATTTGCTCACCCAGGGGTCCTCTATGAGGCTGTTAGGGTCTCTACGAGCCAAGTTGCACCTTTCGTGGGTAAAAGAGCGACTGGGTCACACCTGTGAGGCTGTTTTGAGTGACCTAGTTGCTCTTTTTGGCCAGACAGGTGTGACCTGGTCCCTGGGTGCCATTTTTTGCTGAAAGCAGTGGTTGACAGTTGTTTTTTGCTTGTGTAGGATAGCTGAGATTAAGTGGTGTGAGAGAGACTGTAAAGACCTCCGAGAAGCGGCATTGCAGGATGGGAATGTGCATGGTGCACTGGCCTGTTGTGGATTACTGAAGTTTATGTGGATTCCTCTCATGAAATGCTTGCGTTTTCTACTGCATGCTCTGGTAAGATTTTAGGATATTGGGGAGGAGGCCTTCATGATATAGGGACAGTGTGTTGAGACTACGCTGTTGGATGTGTACTTTCTGACTAGGCTCCCTATGTTGGGAGTTGTTGGTGACTTGGTGCCAGTGCTGTATTAGGGGGAGATGTTGGAGGAGCTATGTGATAGGAACTGTTACGCTACTGTGTATGTGCATGTATTGTATATATTGACATGTGACATTGAGGACTTATCGACACGGGCGATGGTGACACTATTGCTGCATATATTGGGTTCCACGGGGAGCCACAAGAAATCTGGAGGGAAAATGCAGATAATAGAGCGTGCCATGAGGGGCACTTACTATGGGTGGGCCTAGATGTACCTTTTGGATGTACGGTGTCAGCTGAACAATGCAAAGGCATCTGGGGAGGGCTTTTGTTTTGGCTCCTTTTTATGTGCTTTTTTTTTGAGAAAGTACCTACTCTACGTCCGCATCGGGCAGTGCGGGATGGTGGTCCGCGAGAGCTGTAGATGCGCAGGTAGTTCTAGATGATGGTGAGAGAGGGTGGCAGTAGAGTGGGCCGTTTATTTATAGAGGATCTGCTAGAGTAGTGTCGAAAACTCCCCATGATTATTGAGGAGTAACCGTATGCAGGTATGAACTATCATGGGGACCTTGAGATGCCCCGACCTCCAGGCCAGGCATGGGGTCCAACTGGTATGTATGTGTGATGTTTTTGTATTCATCTTTATACATAGTGTATTTGAGCTGGTTGATAGTTATATGGTTATATGTGTAGAATGATGGCATCTTTTTTTGTGTATGCAGATATTAGTCCTCTCCCACCACCCGGGTATCAGAGGTGAGTGGTGGTGATTGCGGAGGCAGCGGTTCCTGTGGGAACCCTCGCATGTGACGATGGGAGGCAGAGTCTATTTTTCCGCACTTAGAGAGGCTTGTTGAGGGGATCTCCAATGATGGCTGGAAGCATTTAGACAATACACTGATTTTCGCCATTCACAGTGTGCCTTCGAAGTGGACCTCTGTGATGAGGAGGATGGTCGTGGCCTGTGATTACTTTAGTCAGGCAACATGAGGGGATATTCCTGCAGAGGATGGTGAGTCTTCTGAGGAGGATGATGATATTGATCCAGATGATGATGATGAGTATGAGTCAGACTAGCAGCTAGTGGGGCTGCCCCTAGTGCATTGGTGCACTTAGTAGTTTTTGCATCGCTATGTATATTCAACTAAGAAAGCATATGTGGCTTCTCATTTTGTACTGGACATATTTTGGACATGCGATTTATATACCTATATATATTTTTGATGCACTTGGATGCACTTTTTATGGTTTTATATGTGAGTATTTTTATGATGATGTGAAATGAAATGCCTATGTAATGTATTTTTAACATGTGTATGCATGCTTATATATGATGATGCATGATGTTGTTTTTTGTATGTTTCCTATCTGCGATGATGAATGTGCCAATTCAGAATGTTGTTAGCCATTTGATCTGCTACACTATTGAGGTTTCTGGGAACATGTGTGAATGTAATGGATTCAAATGTTCTAACGATATGTTTAGTGCGCATGAATTTTCAAAAGAGGTAGGGATCATGTACCTAGTAGTAGTTGTTCAACTGGGAGACAAGCAACTGGGATTCTAAGAAGACATCGGGATGGAAAATTCCCAATTGGAGAGTGGCGGCCAAGATGCCATTGACACCATCATATTCAGCCTGGTTGTTGGTCGCACTGCCCACACATATTCCGTCAATATGGATCAACTCATGCAACGGGGAGTAGATGACCCATGCAACCGAGGTGAGGTTTGGAGACCATCTTCTTGCTCTGTCAACAAATCCAATGTACCGATCCGAGGTAGGATCCATCTAGAGAAATGAAGGAAACAATACATAAGACTCACTTTTTAAAAAAAAATGTGTAAAACAAAAAGGGACAAGACTATATTACAAGCTGAACTATCGTCACTTAAAGAGGTGACGTTAGAGGGAAAGTGGTTTGGAATTTCAGGGGATAAGCGATCATTCCTTTGTGTGACACGATGAACCCTAGGAGACGGCCCGTTGGGCATAGAAAACACACTTGAAAGGGTTTAAGCGGATTTTGTACTTGTGACATCATAGGAAGGCTTGCCACAAGTCATCTATGTGTTGTGCTTGCTTATGTGACCGTGCAATGAGGTTGTCAAGATAGACCAACGTGATGTGGATGAGGTCGTAGAAATAGTGTGTCATGGCATGTTGGAAGGTGGCTCCAGTGTTCTTCATACCAAAGGGAATTACTCAATAGGAGAATGTGCCCCATGGGGTTGTGAATGCAGTCTTGTAACGATCTTCTTTCCGGATCTGTATTTGGTTATATCCGGAAAAGCCGTCCATGAAGGAAAAGACCTCATGTCTAGCGCATGCATCGATAATTTGATCGATGAAGGGTGTTGGGAAGTTGTCTTTGGGACACACCCCATTTAGATTGTGGACTTCTATGCAAACATGGATGGTACCCTATTTTTTATTCACGAGAACATGATTTAAAATCCAAGTGGTGTACGCAATGGGGTAAATGAATCCGGTTGTGCGCAGCTTCTCAATTTCGGCTTTAACCGTGGAAAATTTGGAGGGATGGATGGGATGTTGCTTTTGGTGCATGGGGGCCACATCAAGCCATGTGTCAATGTGGTGTTCCACAATGGATGGATCCAACCTGGGTATTTCAGTGTAGGACTAGGAAAAGATGTCGTGGAATTCTTGGAAGAGGGATTTGTAGGCAGCAACTTCTTCCAGGGAGTAAGATTCCCCCAACATGATTTATTCAACAACCTCAGGATTGGTTGAGATGTTGATTTTGATGGTTGGCGAGATGTTGGCCATGTTCCCTTCTTTGAAGGCAGCTGGTCATGGAATGGGATTTTTGAACCAGTCGACTTTCCCATGAATGAAATCTTTGGTTTCCATGAAAAACTGGTCAGACTGCGACACAAGCTCTTTGGGGAGGAAGAACGAGTGATGGTGCATGTCATCCCATGGGTATTTTGGGGAGGTTAATGCTTCAAGTGTCTCCTCATCATTGTAGAAGCAATGAAGAGACAGGTCTGATGGACAGTCAGTAATGGTGGAGACAAGAGGGTTTGTAGAACTGGACATCATGTAAATGGACATGGTGTCTGAAGAAGGAGGTGGGGGATTGATTTATTCGATCAGAGTGATCTTAAATTCAAGGGAATGTTGTCGAAGGTTGGCTAGAGCCGTTCAAAACTTGGACAATTCCTAGCAGTGGTGAGAATAGTGTCCATACAATCTGCAGAGGGTGAAAACATGGTTGGTTCTCAATGACTTGTTTCTCACTATTGGTCCGCTTGGGAGTTCAACCATGGGGAGGTTTTCCATTGTATCCATGGCATCCAAATGCACGCGGATTATGGGAATCTCAGGGCATTTTTGGGTTGGATGGCCCTATTCTTCATAGACGATGCAAGGTGGGATCTGTTGAGGTTCAACGGTGGATTTCATGTTTTTTCCCCTGGCCCTTTTGGGGTGAGGCGGTGTGGGTGTGGGTGAAGTGGTTGGTTTTTGCGGGCCGGGTGGAGGATGAGATTCGACCACAATGGGTTGTACTAGGGTTAATACTACCTGGGGCATTGGTGGTTGGGTGGGTGGATCAAGGTACCATACGAGGATCCCCAATGTGAAAGTAAGTAAGTTTAAGGTAGCCATTACTGGCTTACTCATGACACCAGGCGGGGGAAATAGGAAGGGAATTGTGTGGACTAGGGAGGGGCCTAGATAAATCCCTGATGGTTGCATGTGGGGATGAGGCTGTGGTGGCAGCTATGCATAATGCTATGGCTGCAGATGATGCTGCGGCTACTGATGGTGTTGTGGCTGTGGATGGTGTTGTGGTTGCGGTTGGGGCTGCAGCTGTGGTTGATGTTTAGGCGCAGTAGTGCTAGATGAGAGCATGCACAAATCCGTAGTCTCATTTGGTGTCAGTGGTGGTGACACTAAGGGGAAGGAAGCCATCATTGTGGTATTGGAAAACAACCCAGGGCCCACATTCAACAATGGGGAGGCTGGTATGTTGTCAACCATGGTGTTGACCGCAGGGATAACATTGGAGGGTGCGGTTATCCCTTGCGGATCAATGGTGTTGATCACAGGGATAATGTTGGCTGGTGCAGTTAGCCCTTGCAGATCATGATAATTCAGTTGGTCAACCGTCACGATTTTCCCTTCATGAGGGAAAATCATGAGACGAAAAATAGTTGATGCTACGACTCTCATGGCATCCATATAACTTCTTCCAAGGAGAAGGTTATAGTCCAACTGAGCATTGAAAAACTCTATGTCAATCGATACTGTTTTCCTAGCTAATGTGATGTGAACGTGTGGGAGGATACCTTGGGATTTAGTGGGGTGGCCATCATAAGCCCACAGAGTAGTGGAGGATGGTTGTAGAATTGGGGATCCAAGCTTTTGACAAACTAAGGTAGAGATAATACACATGGATGATCCCTCATCCACTATGCACCGGTGCATGACTAGATTTCGAATGGATACCGGTATTTGGAAGGAAATGGTTGATGGAATCCACGGTTCTCCGTTCTCTATGTTGAATGTGATCAACTTGGAGTCAGAGGGGTCTACAACACCAAGGGAGGCTAGTAAGTATTTCCGCTATGTTGGGAAAGTTTTGAGTACCTCAAGAGTGGACATGGTTGTAGGTGTTTGGGCCAAACCATCCATGATGCTGTAGCTTATAGTATCTCTAGCCGTGACGTTGTTGGCAATCTGCTGTATGGGGGGCCGCAGAGGAAAAGGGGGTAAATGAAGAGGTGCATTGGCTATTTTGGATGTGGATGTCGCTGATGGGTCAGCGGTTTCAGTGTTAGTTCCATACTAATTTTGTCTGGTCTGTAAATTGACCTCTTAAGTTTTCATGGCTAGCAGGAGATGAACACCTATTTCTGCTGTCAGAGGTTCCCCCAAGGTGTTGGGATTGGGTTGGGGAGCGGGTGAAGTTGCTACCAGTCCTTTGATTGGCAATGGGTTTTGGATCACCATGGGTGGAGGCCATGGTGGTGCCGGGTTGGGTTGAGTTTGGGCTACCGTATTGGTAGCATACTGAACCTCATTGTGAATGGCCTGCTTAGTGCGACCCATGAAGGGGAGTTCATGTGTATAGTGCCCATAGACCTCACACAACTTGCATGGCTGATGTGTGTGCAACGGAGTGTTGCATCTAGGTGCGTTTGGTTGCTGAGGATTTTGGGCTGGCCATTTTTCCTTGACATTGTTGGGAGGATTTGGTTTTTGACCGCCTCCCTACGGTTGATTGTTGCCTTGGTTCCGAGCTTGGTTATTTCTGGCTTGCCCTTGTTGGTTATTGGGGGTTAGCTGGNGGGGGGGGGGGGGGGGAGGTGCCACAAATGTGGGCATTTTTCCTACATATTGTTGGGCCGGCCAAGCTAATGCCTGGGCCTGCTACTACAGTGAAGGTTGTGAATAAGAAGTTGTAGCTCCGGACTGGGACATCATTCTTGCATAGTCTAGAGTTTGGTTTGGATAGGCAACACTGGGGGTGTCTCCTGGTTGCGGTGGCATCGCAAGGGGTGTCGAATAGTGCTGTGGTTAATGGGAGATAGAGCCTATGATGCCATCTGTAGCATGGTATGCCCCTGGTGCATCCCAATAGGAGGTTCCTGCACGAGGAGGGTCTGGAATGACAGTGTAAAGGTATCCAGACTGTGCATAAATGAGGTCAAACTGCTGGTCCTTCAAGATGGCCTCTTCCTCTGTTTGGGGACGTTCGAAGGCGACGTCCTTGGATATAGGTGGCAGCAAGGTTTTCAAGAACTAGTCTAGGAAGATCCTATCATCAAGCTTGATCTTGCACACGCTGTGATGTTTCCTCCACTCGTGGATGTGGTTGGTGATGTGGGTCGTAGTGTTTTGGCAGCAAGATAGCAATATTTCCACTCCTTCATCATATCGGATAGGGAGCTGGAAATATTGCAGGAACATAAAGACCAAGGAGTTGAATTCTGGGTACTTGGATTGTGGTAGCTCAATGTACCACTTGGCTGCAGCACCTGGGAGGGTGCATTGGAACAGTCTGAGTTTGATCGAATAATCTACAATGCTATTTGATGAGCACAACAAGTGAAACGTCATGATATGGTTTTGGGGGCACTCCCCTGCCTTCCCTTCAAACTTGGGAATGTTTGAGGGGAGCTTGGGTGGCATGGGAGGCCAAAAGGTTTGATGGTAGATAGGGTCATTTGTTAACCAAGCCAAGTGAGGCAGGTTGAGGCATGCCATGAAGGGAAGGTTTGACCCAAGGTTGATGTGTGATGGAGCAGCGATGGTGGTGGGGTTTGCAGGAACATGATGTACCTACGTGACTGGGGTTACTTGTGGTACATTTATGGATGGGCCATTGCCCCTGTTTATGGTAAGCGACACAATGTGAGTGGAAGGGCCATTGCCCCCAGGCATTCCAAATGGGACAGTGTGAGTGGAAGGGACACTTCCCCCAAGCATGACATGTGGGGCAGTTTGACTGGTCAGTATGGGTGGTGGTAGTTGACTTATGACAGGTTGCATTGCCAATCACCAAGATAGAAAATGGATTCAGGTTTGCACAAGCCATGGGGCTAGATGGTGCAGTATGTACATCTGGTTCAGATTAGTATGATTTCGAGTCTGAATCAGAGGCTATGTGGCCTTTTGATGGTGTAGAGAGTCATTGAGAATGGTCTCGACGGTGTTGGTTGAAGGACCCAAAATCTGGTGGATCGCCTCTTAGGCATGAGGAAGAGCGTGGGGGATCAATTGTGTTTGGTTTGTATGTTAGGTGGTGAAATATGGTAGTGACATTTTGGACCCCAGTTTTAGTGGCTTCCTATTGGATTTCAGGTGGTCACTCGGCCACTAAGATTTCCAGGAGACAACGCTTGGCCTTTTCCTCATGGGAGTGCTAGTCAATCGGTGAGGGTTGTTTCCCATTTTGCTTGGAAATTCCTCTCAGCAACTAGATAATTTGGGGTTCCTGTGGTACTCCTCACAATGAGTTTCTAGGCTGAGCCCAAGTACTTTCCATGGTTAAGGCAGTCAGGGACTTATGTCCTCAAAGACTACAAGTGTTTGAATTAGTGTAAATTATAAATTTTAATGGCTAGCTTAGCCTCATGAATTGAGTTTGGTTGTTTTATTTGGTATGGTTTGTGTGCATGTCCATTGTATTTTAGTTATACTTGGTGGCTTCTCATATGGTTTATGAATATTCCATAAAGATTGTTTGGTTTATTGCAACACTTATATCATGGATAAGCTGTTTAAGAAAAGCAGTGAATTGTAAACATAAATTTAAACACATGCTATACCTGAATTTGAAATATGGTAGCTTGACTAGGTGACTACCTTACACCTGTATTTCTCTTCAAACAAGAAAGAGTGTTGGGCTCTCAACACAATGGGACTAAGCCCATTCGTAGATCCTCAGGTCATTCTCTGAGTGCAAGGTCGGTCAACAGGGAGGACGCGAACGCCATGAAACCCCCAACGGTCTCCACCCCCTCTACCTTCCAAGTCACCTGTTTTTAGTGGTCTCAAAAAATTACAGATGAAGTGCCTATTACTATACGAGCTTCACCCTTCATCTTATCCTAGAATACTTGGAAGGGTGATGATTGGGTAGAGGAGGAAGGGCTAGGAAAGGAGTTAATTTCCAATTCAGAACCGAAATTTAACCTACAATATTTTTTTGCAAGCCTTAAGTAGATTTATTAAACCATTAACCAGTTAAATTTTAACAGTGATTTACACAAATTGAAATGAAATAAACACAGATGGATAGACAGAGGCGCCTGAGCCACACTAACAGTCCAGATAACTTAAAAAACTGAATTTGAGAGACAGATCGCCTGTTTTGGGGCCAATGTGGCGAGGGGGTCGCCAAATTTTCCAAAATATAGGCGAGGGGGTTGCTCAGAAATAGAAAACAAGAGCGATCTAACTCTTAAGAGGGAAGTCACACCTTTCAGGAAAAACTGAGCGACGAGGTCGCCTATTTCAACCCGATAAGTGCGACCTGGCCCAAAAAGAGGAAAAAATTGTAACTTGAGCAGGAGATGGTCGACAGTAACTTGTACTGTGGCTGAATGGGCTCGGTTTGGCCATAAGGAGTCTTGGCTGTGAATTAAATTGCAGAAAAAGACATATCTAAACTAGATTTAACAAAAAATGAACTAAGGTAAATAAAAACTGAAACTTTTAAAATTAAATCCAACGATCCTGTGGGATCGACCTGGTATAGTCGCCAGATCTATAGTAGGGCTTTCGCCCTTGCTATAGGAAGGAACAAATCCATTCTATATATAGGATGAAAGGGTAGGGTTCCTGTGAGGTGGAAGGAAAACCTGCAAAACAAGATTAGGGCCAAACTACGAAACCCTGCATGAAAGGATTATAAAGCAAGAATGGTTACAAGAAATCAATGGAAACATGCAGAAAAACATTAGACAACAAACCCGCAAGCAAAATATGTTAGAAAACCAGAATAAAAATGACACAAAACAAACATTATACCTTCTATGTAGGTGGAAATGGGCCACCATGCCCTAGCTTTGGAAGCACCTGTCTCTCTTTGGGATGGAAGCTTGGCTCATGGAGCAATGGGGGAGAGGGAGGGTGAATGGTTTGAGAGGCAAAGGGTCTCAATGCACTCACATGGGAAGCATAACGATAGGGAGAGAAGGAGTCTTTTGAGAGTGACCCCCACCCCTCTATTTATAGTTTTTTTCTAGAGATTTAGGGTTTTAAGCCCCTGGTAAGGGCTTTAGCCCCTTTTTGGGGATTTTAGCCCCTTTCGCCAAATTCTTAGCTCATTTGGGGGTTTTAAGCTCCTTTGAGGGGTTTTAGCCCCTTTTTGGAGGTTTTAGCCCCTGTGAGAGCTATTTTAGCTCTTTTTAGGGGTTTTTAAGCCCTTTTTCATATTTTTGAGCCTTAGCAAGGGTGTGGGGGTCAAGTGAGGGCCGTACATAGATGTCTTTGGGTGGTGTAGGTCATGTAGAGCTCATTGAGGGATTTTTTGGGTTAACAATATCAGATCCTTCTCAGGAAGGTTTCATGCTTGTTTCTCCCCATCGAACATCAGAAGCAGCTGGGTTTCCATAGAAGTCTCCTATGATGATTTTCTAGCTTTGGATTTGTTCAGAGCAGTAGAGAGGGCATGACATACCCTAAAATCATGTTCATGTCGAGAGGAAAAGCATGATTCTAATAGTCCATATTTTTTAGTGTGTTATTGCAGTGAAATTGACAGGTGCTATGTAGCTTATGTGAAGTTTGTAGTACTTTCAGCTGGAGCAATTATGAGTTCTCAAACTGCTGAACCACGGATCCTCACAAATTCCAATTATCTTTATTGGAGGATTGATATGCAGTTGGCCATGCACAAGCATGGCTACCACATGATCATACATGGATGGGAGCCTGAGCCTAATCAACCAGTTGAAAGGAACAAGTTTCTGAACCGTTGTGATGAAGCATTTGGGTACTTATGTACTTATATATACAGAGATCTCCTCTTCCACATAGAAGGATTGAGGACTCCCAGAGAAGCATGGGAGAATATTTATAGCTTGTTTGACAAACAATATGAGCTTCAGGGATACATTCTAGAGAATGAGTTGGTATCTTTACATCCCAGCAATTTTGATACTATTGAGCAATTCTTTACTAAATTCAAGTCTCTGGTACTTCAATGTAGACAATGCAGAATAGAGAGGAAGGATGAGAATAATTTCCTTTCCATACTCAGCAAAATAGTCTCAGAGTATTCTGTATTTGTTTCCATATTTCATTCCAAGAGGGAAATATTTCCTGATTGGAAAATTCCTTCATTGGATTATTTTCCTGAGTCCTTAATCAAGGAGCAAGACAAGTTGATTCGAATGGGAGTCATCAAGACGTCAAAATATCAATATCTCCTAGTTACTGACTCTTCCAAAGTGCAAGAAAAGGGGAAATCAAAGAAGAAGGAGCCAAAATCAGCTAATTCGAAGCCTAAAGAGAATCAATAAAATTCCAAAGGAGCCTCTGGCTCTAAGAAGAAAAAGAAAAAGTGTCCCTACTGTATGAGGGGTTTTCATCCCGAAGACTTGTGCATGAAGAATACCCTCGACCAGATGAAATATATCTGTGTATAGAACAATATTTCCCTTCCACAAAGAGCAGTAATGTCAGATGATGAAGAGCAGATTGAAGAAGATGAGATATGCTTGCATGCAAGCGTCTCTCTGTCGAAGGATTATGTGATAGATTCTAGAGCATCCAACCACATGGTTTCTTCCAGGGAATCTTTCATCACCTTCCCTCCATCAGGAGGACCTAGCAGTCATATGGGAGATGACTCTAAAATCTCATATGTTGAGAGAGGTTCAGATAAAATCTAGCATGATGATTTCATGCCCTCTCCTATAGAGAAGCAAATTGTTGAAGATGAAGAATAAGCATATTTTCCCTACAGTCAATTCGAATGGAAGAAAGTCTCCTTGAAGTGAATCCTTCTCCTACTTCTCTAAAAGTGTATGAGATCCCTGATATATCACCTCCTCACATGGCTGATCCAAAAGAAGGTATTCAAATCTATGTTTGTGAAGAAAAACACTCCTTCTATTCTTTACAAAAATTCTCCAGTAATTCTTTAAGTTTTCTGCATAGTTTATTGGTGATTGTTTCAGAAACGGTAGAGGAATTTGATTTCTCTATCTATAATGATGTTGCTGGTGTGCAGATAAGTAATACCATTTATATTCTGGAAATAATATCAGATTATAAGAGTGATCCATTCACTCTCATTAATCTAGAGCTTCCTGTAAATTCCTACAGGATTGCATGCACCAAAAATCAGAATTTTGAAGAAGGAGAAAATTGTGCATATACCATCTCGGTGGAGCAAAGTTTTGGATATGATATGGATCTATTTGTATATGATTTATTTCCTGATCTGATAATATGTGATTCAGTTTTTAAGATTCAATAGGTTTCAATATTGCTTGTAACTGGTTTCATCAATTTTGGTGTGACAAATAAAGCACCACAAGTCTCCTTCAATTTTGTTGTTGAGGAATCGATGTTAGTTCTCTCTTATGAGTTTGCTCATATTATATTTTGTGAATTATTGGTTATTGTTGAAGCTATATCAGATTATGGATCTCAAGCATTCACTCTCCACAGTCCCAGGGCTTCTCCACCTATCCATTTGATCACATGCTCATCTCCTCACATAACTAGTAAAGTTGGAGACATTCTGCTTCCGCCTAGACACTTGCTCCTAACACTTGGGGATGATTTTTCCACTCATGGTTTGCTGTTGAAGGCTGAAATATATCAGGTTCTTGGGTGTTCCTCACATGGTTCAAATGATCAAGAACTTTTACTCTCTCATCAGTTGATTTCAGCTGCTCTACATGGGTCCAGTTTTCATCGTGCAGTTGTTTATATTTCTGATTCAGTTGAGTACATTGTTCTTATTCCAAAGAGGAAGATTCCTCCAGAAATAAGCATTTGTTTGGATTCATAGGTTCACCTGTACAGAAGAACCAAGATACTGCATTTGCTGCTGCATAGTGCTACAAATAGGCAGTAAAAATTTTCAGAATTTTTTTCAAAATTTGTATTCCTGCTTATTTTGAGGGGGGGGTTTTCCCAAGAGGTTTTCCCCTGTTTCCTTGGTTGTATTAAGAAACATTATTTTTTACTTTCTTCTAGATTGTATTTGGGTGACCTATGGTCTTGTTACCAGGGCCCATAGTTGTCCAAGTTAGGATTCAGGGGGGTGTTAGGATTATTAATCGTCCCTTGACCATATTGTCTATTAGATTATTAAGCCTAACTTAGGAACCTTAATTAATTAATTGGGTCCACTAGTACCATTGGGCCCACTTGGCCTAATGGGGCCACATGTACCAATCACTAGAGTGTGGGGAACACCACTCGAGGTTAACTTCCACTTACTGCATGTGCATGCATAATTTTGGGTGCCTCCTAGACCAATCCCTACATTTTAGGAGCCGCTGGGAGTCCTGGAACCAACCTACTTCAGTTAGTTGGAGTTAGTAATAGTTAGTCTTAGTTAGACCCTAGTTACTTTCAATTAGTTCACAATCAATTATCTAGCACAATCTTTGCATGGATAATGCATGGGTGTATGTGGAGTAGGCGCCTTTGCCCACATACCACACTCAGTTGCACTGAGTTAACTAGCTGTCACTGATTGTTTGAGTTGTTGGACATCTGGGAGTTGATTTCTTGGACTTCGATATTGATTGAGAGCCCATGAGTTATATATTTGGTTAGATACAGTTATATCCACTTGGTATATTCAAATTGTTCCCTATTTCATTTGATTTCTTCCAATTTGTAACTTATTGTAACACCATATTTATTATTGTGAATGATACTGCAAATTCCTGAGAAATACTTGTCTATTTCCTATGCGGTTTGTTTTGTTCAGTTTGTATCTTCATTCTCCATTTACTGCAAACATTATTAGAACTATCTGCTTGAAGATCTAAATGGCATTCAAATTCTGCACCGTAAGTCTCCTTCAATTTTGTTGTTGAGGATTCGATGTTATTTTTCTCTTATGAGTTTGCTGATATTAGATTTTGTGAAATATTGGTTATTGCTAAAGCTATATCAGATTATGTAGCTCAATAATTTGATCTCCACAGTCCCAGGGCTTTACCTACGTTTTGGATCACATGCTCATCTCCTCACATAACTAGTAAAGTTGGAGACATTCTCCATCCACCTCGACACTTGATCCTAACACTTGGGGCTATTTTTACCACTCATGGTTTTCTGTTCAAGGATGTCATATATCATATTATTGGGTGTTTCTCACATGGTTCAAATTCTCAAGCACCTTTGCTCTCTCATCAATTGATTTCAGTTGCTCTACATGGGTCTAGTTTTCATCTTGCGGCTGTCTATATTCGTGATTTAGTTGGGCACATTATTCTTCTTCCAAAGAGGAAGATTCCTCCAGACATAGGCACTTTGTTTGGATTCATGGGTTCACTTGTACAGAATAACCAAGATACTGCTGCTGTATAGTGCTAAAAATAGCAGCAAACATTTTCATAGGTTTTTTCAAAATTTGTATTTCAGCTTGTTTATAGGGGGGGGGTTTTCCCATGAGGTTTTCCCCTATTTCCTTGGTTGTATTAAGAAACATTATGTCTTTTATATTTTATTTGGGTGACCTATGGTCTCATTACCAGGGCCCATAGTTGTCCAAGTTAGGATTCAGGGGGGGTGTTAGGATTATTAATCCCCCCTTGACCATATTGTCTATTAGATTAATTAGCATAACTTAGGAACCTTAATTAATTATTTGGATGCACTAGTACAATTGGGTCCACTTGGACTAATGGGGCCACATGTACTAGTCACTAGAGTGTGGGAACACTGCTATAGGTTAAGTTCCACTTACTGCATGTGCATGCATCAGTTTGGGCACCTCCTAGACCAATCCCTACATTTTAGGAGCCACTGGGAGTCCCATCACCAACCTACTTCAGTTAGTTGGAGTTAGTACTAGTTAGTATTTGTTAGCCCCCAGTTACTTTCAGTTAGCTTAGAATTAGTTAGCTAGCACAATATTTGCATGGCTAATGCATGGCTGCATGTGGAGTAGGCGCCTTTTCCTACCTACCACACTCAATTGCACTGAGTTAACTAGATGTCACTGATTGCTTGAGTTGTTGTACATCTGGGAGTTGATTTATTGGACTCCAATATTGATTGAGTCACCATGAGTTAGATAGTCAGTTAGATATAGTCACATCCAGTGGATAGATTGGAATCCATCCCTAATTGATTCGAATTCTTTTCCTATGTAAACTATTGTAATACCAGATATTATTATTGTGAATGATACTATAAATTCCTGAGAAATACTTGTATGTTTCCTGTGTGGTTTGTTTAGTTTAGTTTGTATCTTCATTCTCCTTTTACTACAAAAATTATTATAACTATTTGCTTGAATATAGAAATGGAATTCAAATTCTAATAAAAACCTGCATATGTAAACTCTCAACATGACTTCCCTTTGAACATTGGGCGACACGACCGAAGACTTGGCAGCATTGACTTGACCAGGCGGACACCAAAACATAATGTGATAGTGGAAGATGCATTCTTTGAAAGACTCAAAGGAATGACATGAATCATGAAAGTGGATCGACTTGGAAGCAAACTGAATATGCAATTGATTGAATGAATGCAGACAAGTGCAATGTTCAAAGGTGGCTAATAACTTCCATCTATTGCAAATGAGATAGTTCCCTTCCCTTAATTTCCCCATCATGATTGATGAGTGCCTCTTTTAGTTTTTACAAGTTCAAAGATAACAAAAACTCATTGTAGCTTATCCTAAGATAATTCCATCTCATATGTTTCACGAACTTGAGAAAGGAGGGGTTTGTTCCCCAAAAAGAGGGTCTCTCAGTGTTTAATTTAATGAGTCCATTGAAAGTTAACTCGATCTTGTTCATGTTTAGAGAGTCTGAATGAAAATGAAAGAAGACTTTGAAAGGTCCTTTTTCATATGATTTAGTCCCTAGGGCCTGAAAAAGTATAAAATAACGCCCAAGAGAACTCTTCCAGTCATGATTGTCTGGAGTATTCCTTTTTTGTAACTAGTCAATCCGAACCGAAAAAGAGATAAACTACCGTCGGAAAGATGACTCTTCAAGTACTTTTACGAGTGTGAAGAATACAAGTTCACTTGAAAATATTTTCACATTTAAAGAGTTCGAAAAGAGCTTAAAGAGGACTCTATTAGGGTTTCTTTTTGCGATGAAAGGTTTAACGAGTTTGAAAAGAAGCGAAAGTTGATTCGAAACTTTGGTACTGGGTTTAAAAAGCACAACTAAAATGTAGAAATTAGTACTCAACAAATTTTTTCGTTTTATGGAAGTGCAAAAAAGTAAAAAACAAACTCACTCATAACCAAAATACTTTAACCTTCATCCCGTGCAAATTTTTTTTAAAAGACTATTAGCTCTCCAAAATATTAAAAAAATGAGTTTTTTAATGACTATATAAAAGGGAATTTTATTAAAAATAATCAAAAGTGATTAAAATAATAATAAAACCCAAAAACATATCATATAAAAACCAACGAAATAGTAAAAAACTTACCATTTTACTATTTACCAAGTTGGGGAGCCACTTTTGAGCTATTCATGTGTAGAATTTAGGCATAGATTCCAGAGCCATCGAGCGTCCGTTTATTGATCCGTTAGTCTAAGGTAGGAGCTAAGCCTATGCCCAACATTTTGATGGTTGTATTTTCCCTTTCCAATTAATTTTTTTTGGGTTTTGAGGTTTTGACCCTAGGGTAAAAATGCTCGATGGGTAACGATCTTTCGCTTTGAGGGAAAGGCGGTTCCTGAGAGAAACTGTGTAATTTATGCCAATTAAGACGGTGCCACCACTCTGTCTCAAAGTGACAGAGACGGTGTTGCATATTGGTCCCAAAAACGCAACGACCAAGCCAAGAGAATGTTTTTAAAGTATTTTCAATGGTTGGATATGTATTCTAATACCTCAAAATTTATTTTTGACAGGTCATTTAAGCAAAAATGGTTGTGTGGAAGGAAATACAACATGGGGATAATGATTCCATGGATAGAGCAGATGTTGGCTCCGTATATGCTTTACGAGGCTATAGCCTCCTAAATTTCTTCCATGTTCCGAGCATGAGGTCTCATGTGAGACTATTGGAATATATTCTATGAATGTGGAACCCATAGAAGCAGTACTTCGAGGTGGGGGACCATGTTCTTACAATGGAAGTAGAGGAAATATACTTCCTTACAGGTTTATCCATGCTCGGGGAACCAATCTCATTGACAGGTTCCCGAGGGGGATATGCCACGACACAAGAGCTTATCGATTGTGACTGTTTTTCGGGAACTTAGATGTCTAGGAAAAAGATCTCCATCGAGGCAATGATGGTTTCGCCTCTCCAGATAGTACTTTTCATCATGCAGCGGGTTGCAAGGAGCCAAGGGGATCATCATGCTTCTCGGGTACACATGATTTATGCCTTGGAGGCCATGGTGCCCACGGTCTTTAACTGGGCCGAGGCCTTAATGAGTGTATTCAAGGAGCAACTAACTAAGTGTCAACAGGGGAGTTGAAGTATTTTGGTTATGATAATATCTTTTCATCTTTATTCTTCGAGCGGGTACCTCTTCTGAGGCTACAGGTGGCTTTCATCGAGTTGAGAGCTCGAGACCCTCGCATGTTGTGGTGGGTGGAGATAATGGCCCACACTGGTGTTAGTGGAGCCAAGGTCAAGAATGGGAGTACATTTTTTCATTGGTTGGAGGACCAAATCCTCATGGTTGAGGATTATGCATATGCTGGTATTGACTTTAGAGGCAACCTTGATATACCCCTACTAGTTGGTGCCCAATGGGGAGATATTGGTAAGAAAAATGCTCAAGTTATTGATTATTTTTTTGCATTTTATGTTTTTATAATTTTTATGAATGATAACTAGATCAAATTTTTTTCATGCAGATGTAGGAGATGTACGGCTTGGGGGTTCATCCCCAATTGACAGGTAAGTGGGGGACCACTTTGTACATCATGGAGATGATGAGTTGACCGAGTTGGAGGAAAAACTCAACCGGTTAACTCTTGAAATTCCAGATGCATCCATAGATGACCTCCCTAGGAGGTACCAGACACATACAACTGGAGTATCGGGCTGATTCAGCCACCTGCTACGGAGGGTAGTGAGAGCTATCATGTGTTAGCATGAGCATCACTAGTCATCTTACATGATGTAGACACTGAAAGCTATCCAGCTTCAGGATTTTTGTCATTTTTTAT
>LPNX010504879.1:1127390-1157550 GCA_001517045.1 Pseudotsuga menziesii | reverse complement strand
ATATATACAGAGTTATTTACGACAGTTTATCTATGTTCAAAATGTGGAATGCAGCTTATATGAGTTTTTAATGTATTTTACTGTCTATTTTATTTACAATGAACCATGTTTTATTCATCAAAATTCATGTGTGGGGAAATATACCAGTCCAATATATAATTGGCCAATGAGTCTACAACAGTGTTATAAGACCTAGGAATATGCCTATAGGTGATTGATTCAAACGAACTTTCTAATAAATGTACTCTTCAAAAGAGATGAAGGAGTGTAGGGTTTAAGATGGCATAGATGTGGTTCAAATGAAAAACCACTAACTGTGAGTCCATGAAGACTACTAAGTGATCAATGTCCCGAGATGCAGCCTCAGTCAACAAACCTATTACCGCTTGATACTCGACAATGTTATTGGTGGCTGGAGCTACAAAAACTGCTCATGAATCGACTAAGTAATGAGATGGGGAATACAAAACCTAAGTAGCTGAAGCGAGGTTCAAGGTATGACGACAAGAACCATCAACAAAACCATAAAAATCCATCTGATCTGCATAACCAAAACATGGTATAAATGGTACCGACAAAAACTCAAAACCATATTGAAATACTAAAACCACACCAACAAGTCAATCACTGTACATATATACAAGATACTATAATAGAAATGACTTCAAGCATAGTACCTTTTTAGGTACAACCCATTGCGAGGTTGCTCGCAAGGTATCCCATCGTAATCTACAAGCTCATAGGACCCTTTCTCTAAAACTTTACTTACGATGAAAGACCCGTACCACATATATTCTAAATTCCCTTTATCAAGCTTGTCATGCTTCTGATCATAAGTAAGAACCATGTCACCTTCATTAAACACACGAGGTTGAACATATTTATCGTATTGAGCCTTGATGCATTTTTTATGTGCCACATTAGCCAAGGCAACATCTCTCCGATTCCCATCAAGATTTGTCAAATACAAAAACCGTTCTTCTTCGGCAGAAGTGTTTGGGAGAAGCTCAACTACGAGCTTGAGCGATGGGATTTTACATTCAATAGGTAGGACAAATTCTAGTCCATAGACCAACCGAAACAGTGTGAAACCAGTTATTGTTTTAGCTGAAGGCATATAAGCCCATAGTGCAGAAAATAGAGTCAAGTTCCAGTTGGATTTATGATCTCCAACCATTCTACGAAGCATAGTTTTCATAACTTTGTTAATGGCCTCAACTTGACCATTAGCCTATGGGTAATAAGGAGTTGAGTTTTCATGAATAAAAACCACCTTAGCACTTAACTCAGTCATCATTTGATTACGGAAATGAGATCCATGATCAATGACTATGGCTTGTGGGACTCCAAACCTAGCTATTACATGATTGAAAAAAAAGAGGGAGGAAGTTCGCCCATCCTCTACATATGTAGGAATTTCCTCAACCCATTTTGCAAAATAATCAATGGCTACGATGATGTAACCATGCCCCCCGACTGAGGTAGGATTACAATGCATAAAATATATCCCCCATTTGGCAATAGGGCCAATGACAATGATGAGGTGTAAAGGAGTAGGGTGGATGCTTTTTCGGATAAAAAAGTTGATAGGGTGGGAAATTTTTAACCGCCTCATGAAAATCTTCGAAGATTGAGGGCCAAAAATACCCAGCGCGAAGGATTTTTTGAGTTGTAGCCATCCCAGAAAGATGACCGCCACATGCTCCAGAGTGGAAATCATTCAAAACTTGTTCAACCTATTCGTGTGTAAGACATTGTCGAAGAACATACTCAATACCACGACAATACAATGTATCATTTAAAATGAGATAATATTTCGCGTGGTGACGGATGCGTCAGTGATCGTCACGAGACATGTCAAGATGAAACCTTTTAGTTTGGAGAAAGATGATGGGATATCCATAACACAGATTAGTTGTGCTAATGAGGAACACAAATTCATCCAAAAATGAATCATCAGGCTCGGTTTCCATGAGAGCATAGGGAAGATCACACATTAACTCCGCGAAAACTAAGGACTTCTTGGAAGTAGCCTTAGAAAAAATGAGATCAAATTCCTGTAGGATAACGATCCAATAGGAATACTTTCCTCCTAGTACCTGACGAGTCAAAATGTAATACACGGGGTTTTGATCAACGAGAACAGTTGTGGTGTGTAGTAAAATGTAGCGACAAAATATTTACATAGCAATGACCATGGTCAAATCCATCTTCTCCACATGTGAATAACGAGTTTTAGATTCAAGAAGACTCTTACTTAGATAGTAAATCACATGCTCTTAGCCATTGAGATCTTCCTGCACTAGAAACATACCGATGGTAGTAGTGGAGGAAGCAACATACTACACAAAGTATTTCAAATAATTCGGGGGGTGTAAAACTGATGAATGTGTGAGCATGTTTCAAATTATCGAAATCTCTTTGGGCCTAGTCATCCCAAAAGAATGGGGTGTTCTTCTTAAGGAGACGCATATAACCGTGTGGTTTTTCTGCAAAGTTGTATACAAAATGATGAAGAAAGTTTGCGTTCCCTTCCAAACTTTGGAGTTCAGCGATATTAGTCGGGGCGGGTAAGGTCAAAATAGAAGCTATTTTCAAAGGATATATCTCGATGCCATATTTGGAAACTAAAAATCCAATAAGATGTTCAGTCTCAACACAAAAGACACACTTGTGGGGATTTAGCCGAATATGATAGTGATGATAATGAAGGAAAATTTCCCTAAGGTGGCCTGGGTGGTCCTCACTCTCCTGTAAATGAGTAGGGAAGTCATCCAGATAGGGTTCCACAATGTGTTTAATATCATGAAAAGCGTAGGACTTGGTGCACTGGAATGTATCTACAACGTTATTTAAACCAAAGGGTAACTTCCGATAAGAAAATTTTCCCAACTGACAAATGAATTCCATTTTATGCTGGTCGTCGGGTAGAATTTCTATCTTATTGTAGCAAAAAAATCCATCCATAAATGAGAAGATTACGCTCCTAGCACAGTTATCAATGATTTGATCGATATGTGGAGTAATAAAGTTGTCCTTGGGATAAACCCTATTCAAATCTTGAAAATCGATGCAAACCATAATAGTGCCCGGTTTCTTAGCTACAGGGATAATATTAGACACCCACTCAGTTAGCGGTACGGGATAAATAGAACCCGCTTTCAGAAGTTTCTGAACCTCGGATTTTATTGTCGCAACCTTCCTAGGATGGAATTGAAGTAGTTTTTATTGGACTAATATCGCAGTGGGATAAGTCTTAATTTTGTGTACAAAGATGGATAGATCAATCCTAGGAATTTCTTCATATGTCCAGGAAAAACCATTTCGGAACTCTTTGAAAAGAGCTCTATACTTTTTGGTTTCTTCAGTTGAACAGTTCTGGACTACATGAATGTGTTCAACAATTTCAGGCTTTACTGATATGTCAATAGGAGTTGTCTGAGTAATGTTAGATAGGTTCCCTTCGGAATCAGTTCCCTGTAACCGTATAGGAGTCTGACAATTTTTGACAATATCAGAACTAATAAGAGTGAAAATATCAGGATCTGCCGAATTGGAATTAGTAAGGAAAGATAATCTATGATGATGATATTCCCATATAGGTTCATGCACACTCATGATATCCATAATAAACTCATCTGACGGGAAATTCTGTGAGAGATAATATAGAGTGGGGAGAGGGGAGTCTAGACAATAGGGTAGGTGGTAGAGATCCAATGCTACTATCCTGATGATCATCATAGTGTGTATCATAAATAGACTGAATAACATCGTAGAGCACTTCATAAGGGACTAGAGAGGACATCTCAACAACTTCTTTACCTTTAGAATTGTGGCTGGTTGTGGATATCATGTTCACAGTTTCCACTTCCGCACTAGGGGGGGTTGAGGGAAATACACCCATAAGGGTTTAATCCTTCAACATTCCTACCCCAAACAATTGTTAAGGAAGAGGGGACTGCCCTAGCATAGGAATATTATTTGTAGTGGGGGAAGTAATATTTGGTGAACAAAAGTAGAGTTGATCGATGGTCACAAACTTCCCCAAATGAGGGAATTGGAGAGTATGAAAAACTGTCGATGTGATAACTATCATAGCATAGAACGAAATTCTCCCCAATAGCAGATTGTAATCCAATGGAGCATCTACTACCTCCACTTGAATGGAAATAGTCTTACCCCAAAGCTTGACCGAAAGGGCTAGTAACAGACCATGAGTTTGGAAACCTCATCTGTTGAAAGATTTTAAAGTTATTGGTGACTTCGTAAGTTCAGGAGAACCGATGGTTCTCCAACAAGACACAGACAATACTGAGGTGGAAGCCCCTTCATCCAAAATGGTCCTATGGACCTTTTTCCCAACTACTCTGGTCTCGATTTGAAACACGAGCTGGTGGGGTAATTTGGACTTGTAATTATCCACATTAAAATGAATCAAATTAGTGTTATCTAGGTATAAGGTCCCTAAGGATGTCAACAGGTTTTTGCGCTACGTAGGGAAACTTTGGAGTACCTCTAGGGAATACATCACACAAGGTGCTTGAGATAAATATTCAACAATGTTGTAGAATTGTGCAGCTCGAGCATTTGGATTAAAAATGGATTTTCGGAGAGTACTCTTAGGTGGGCACAAAATCAAGTCGAGGTTAGGTTTCTCGATCATAAGAGGACTATTAGATGAAGGTGGAGTAGAAGGGGATTTCTCTGGAGAAGAATTCTCATCCTTCTTCTCTGTAGGTTTGTCATATGAATGAATACGAGTAGTCAAGCTAACAGTTTCCGAGGACATCATTCGGATTTATTTAGTAGAATTAGAGGTTCCTTATGAAGACATATGATCAATCAAATGCTGTTGAGATGGAAAGGGGTCGGTAAGTACGGCTAGTGTAGGGTTACTTTTTAGGAATTTACTAATCTCTTCACGATGAGGGCACTCCTTCATGAAGTGGTCACCACCACACAGTAGGAAGGGATACTTAGCCTTCCTCTTGCCTTTATTTTTCATTCTCTGAGGTCACAGTATTGGGATTCTCCTGTTGGTTTTCAGGATTTTTACCTTTTCCTTTTCCTTTATTTTTATTACTGGTTGTCTGCGTACTTTGAATAGAATTTACCTCGACAGAAATGTAGGAGTAGAATGAGTAGTAGTAGAAGTAATCAGTTGCTTGGAAAGCTTAGCTGTTAATGGGGGATGGATTGAACCTACAACCCCATCAATAGGATTTTTGCAGGTGTCTTGGTCGGGTCTCTGTTGGGATGAGGAGCCTGAGGGATTAGATCATACAAAGTTTTGGACTGGGAATAAACCAAGTCCAGATACTGAGCATGGCTGATAGCATGCTCTTTAGTGACAACACCACCCATAGACACATCTCGGGAAATGGGAGGAAATAAGGATTTTGTAAACCAATCAGCCAACAGTTGGTCTAGGATAGGAGCTTTAATAAGCCTTCTCCGTCTCATCCACTCATGAATATGATCCGATATATGTGTGGAAGTATTTTGATGAAGTGATTTCAAAATATCCGTACTAGTTTTGTAATGGATGGGTAGCTGGAAATGAGTAAGAAAAAATGTTTCCAAAGAGTTGAAGTCCACAAAAAAATGTTGTGGAAGCTCAATGTACCACTTGGAAACTGTACTAGTCAGAGTTCGTTGGAAGAGCCTCAAACAGACTGAATCATCCATCGAGGAGTTATAAGAACACCATAGATGGAATGTCATAACGTGATTTTTGGGATCCTCTCCCTGCTTCCCATCAAACTCCGGGATGTCTTATGGTAACTTAACTAGAATTGCAGACCACGAAGGGTTATGCTAGATGGGGTCGTCGATCAACTTGGACAGATCAGGCAAGTTCAAAGTTTCCAAAAAAGGAATTTGTCGATTAGGATGTACATACTGGTAATACTGATATGGAATATGTATACCAGTAGGACCATAGGTCGATTGATACACTAGCTGTTGGGGAGTTGGATTCACAGATGATCCTACTGAATATCCACTAAATGGAGGAGGGCCTATAGGATGAGGATTTCCTCCAGGTGGTAGTACCCCATAAGGTGGTCCTCTAGGTGGTGGTCCCCCATAAGGTGGTCCCCCAGGTGGTGGTCCTATAGGTGGTGGGGCTCCCAATGGTGGTCCTTTAGGTGGTGGTACTCCAGAAGGTGGTTCCCCAGGCGATGGTCCTCCAGAAGGTGGTCCCTATGTGGTGGTCCCCCCAGAAGGTGGAACTCCACTAGGTGGTCCTCCGAAAGGTGGACCACCATAACCTCAAGTAGTATTCATAGGTGTCCCTCCAAGAATAGGCATATATCACAAATTAGGTTTCCCCCATGGCGTAAACATGTTTTCAGGGTAAGGAATTCCTGGATGCACCATCCTTGTAGATGTAGGTTGAAATTTCACATTGCTTATGGGTGGTTGATTTCCTGAGTGAGTATAACCCCAAGAAGGTTGATTAACTATAGGTTGTACTCCTGAGGCTTGAACTGTACTAGAAGGAGGGATAATCACAGTGGTGTTAGTGGAAAGGGAAATCATTGTTGGTTGTCCTACAACAGGGGTTTTCCTTGTACTAGAAGTAAATCCACTAATCCTTGAAACAACTTGGGATGGGGGTTTCCCCCCAGTGGTATAAGGTACATGAGTGATAGAGGTAGAACCAGGATTTGGAACTGGAGGAGCGGGAATAGAGGGTTGACCTGGATCACAAGCTACAGGAACTTGAGATAGTGATCCTAAATTAGGAGCTACCTAAGATGACAAAAGAGCATGGTATCCTTGGGGGGTTGTTTTTGAACGATGGGGAAGAGGAGAAAAACTTCTCCTCCTTAAATTTTCTCCCATATTACGTATACTCTCAATAGATTTCTGGAAGAATTCTACATTTGACAGAGCGTCTCTAAGGGTTTTCCTTAGAGTAGTAAGTACAAAAGACTCTGGTTCAATTACAGTAGTCCCATATTCAGAAATAGATTTCCCCAGGGAATTTCTCAAGAAATGAGCATTTGGTCCAAACTCTGTTCCTACGGTGTCATCTGATTGGTGATTGAATGTACCTAATCCGATGAACCAGGTTGACCTTCTGTTGGAAAATGAACGGTTGTATCAGCCGTAGAAGGCTGTTTGACCTAGGGATTATCATACGAAGTAAATTCTTCCCCTGCTTCCTCAATTGGGTTCCCTTCCACATGGGAATCAACTATGACACCTTGGTCTGTGGATTCCATTAGGATTTCTCCTATAATAGGAGGAAATTTGGGTGTTAACCCTTGGACACTTAGAGATTGTATCAAAGGAAACTCATCTATATTGTTGGTCACTAAAACCTAATCTAGGGTTTGAAACTAGAATCACACACAAAACCACTCCTACGCAAGCTAAAGGTCACAAGAAAACTTAGGTGATAAGAGGGGCTGATAAAAGCTGGTTCCTCACTAGTATTTTCAAGTCTTTGAAACTCGTGATATACCGTAGGGTCCAACTGTAAAATGTGACAAGGAGGATTGGTACCGTACCCTTTCCTAAATACCCGACTACCTGGACGACACATGCGTAGTATCTCCCCGAGTGTTGTTCTCAGTGTATTACTCCAACAAGACGATGAAAAGGATTTTCTCAGTTGGTTTAAGGAATCCTATAGGGGTCTCTCGATATACACAAGGCACATGGGAGCTCAAATCCATGTTAGTGCCATCTAATGCACAACCGCTCAAAAGGGGCCTTCCTATATACAATCGAGTACGTGAAGTACCTTTCTATATACCTCAAGGGTACGTGACATGCTGCTCAATATACCGATGGTACATGGAAGAACCACACAGTTACCAGGATGCAGTGCAGGAAATAGAATGATAGCCCCTATGTTTTAAGATGCCAGAACACGTCTCTATCCTATCACTCAAGTTGCTAAAAATTTTAACCTAGAACTAGCGTTAATTTTATCTTGAACAATTAGATGAATGCATGAGTTGTGGACATAAAATTAAAACCATGCAGCATGATATGCAAATTTTTCACTTTATCGTTTGAGGTATTCCCTACTTAAAGGAAGGAGAGAGTGATTCAATTCTGTTTCTAAACAAAAGTACCAAACAGTCACACTGAACTATCTTTCAAAAATGCAAACAAGAAACAAACTTCTACTAACTAAAACTTTAAAGAGAAAAGAAGTAATATCTCTTTTCCAAAAAGAAAGACACTACTACTATTTGGAAAACTAAACTCTCTTTTTTAAAAATTCTTCAAATATGAAAATACCTAACTCAATTTATGATATTTTTGGCGAGAAAAGAACATAGAAAGAAAAGAAGAATGTGAATGCCTGAAATATTGTGAAACTAATCAAGGATCCAATAGTTCATCTTCAAATAAAACTATGATCAAATCTCAAATTTTCTTCTAATCAAAAGAAAAAGTAAGCTTTCATTAACCTATGAAGAACAAAAATTAATAAACCGAAAGCAAAAAGATTTCCTTTTAGCTAATCTAACGGTAAAAAGAGATACGACTATACGATTTCCAAGCACTCTTTCAAAAATAAAACCCAAGCATAACAAGCAGTTGAACGAATGGAAACAATATATCTTTTCAAAATAGAAAGAAACAATCCTTTTACCACTTTCGAGATCTTGAAATTAACAGTCAAACATCAATAATGAAGCCATAAACACTTTGAGCAAATAAACAAACTGATGCAAAGTTTTGAAAACACAGGGGTATAAAAACCATACCTAGCACCGCTTGCAGATGGTTGGTGACAAAGCATTACCGCCTGGGCACCGCTTGCAGATGGTTGGTGACAAAGCATTACTGCGGTGGCACCACCTGTTGACCACTCAGCATGCGCAGTGGCACCACCTATTGTCCTCACTGAATGCACGATGGATCCTCTAGATTTAAAAAAAAAAGGAGCGAAACAGAGAAAGTTAAGTATCATATAAATGGAATCAAATCATGAAAATTACAAGAAAATTAAGCATAGGAAGTAAATATGTCTTAGATCTAAGCGGACTTGGTTAAATTGAGCCCAAATCTCACTATAAACTAGCATATTTGATTACTTGAAAAATAGGAGTTTTGGAATAAGGACAAGGACTGCAAACCAATAAATATCAGAAGTTTTGAATTGAAAACCGAAATAGATCAGAAGATCCAAATGTCTTCCCCAGTGGAGTCGCTAGATTTGTTGCTAGAAATTCTCACCTCCTGCAGAGAGGAGTTGTTTCCCTAGATATGAATGGTATAGGTCTAGAACAAATGAGTGATAATAAGGATAGGCACTTCCCTAAGAAGTATGTATATATCTAGAAATATTCTTTGATCTGTTCTATAGTATGATATATCAACTTTCCATGGTGTTAGATATCCACATATGTACCTGCAATAAACACATCAAACAACAAACAAGATCAAAAGTACCAGAAAATGATCTATAGCTATATATCAGTGACTAAGGAATCCAATAATAAAATGAATGATCATAACACAATACATTTTATGGGAAAGAAACCACCATTGCATTAAGATGAAGAAGAGAGATTGCAACCATAATTCCTCGGTGTTGTGATGCCTCCTCACATGCCATGTCTTGTCCTCAAAGCTCCAACTTTCGTTCTCTATGCTCACCCTATATTTGGCTAGAATCTTAGTGCAACAGCATAAATTTCTTCCCAACCCATGGAGGATGAGCTAGTACTTATAGCCCTTGGGAGGATAGGTATGGTTGAGAAAATGGTGGATGAGGAGGAAGGGGGATACTACTAGGGGGGATATTGAATCTAGGTGGTTCACAAGAGTAGGGATGAGGGTACCACAAAGCTTTCCTTCGAGAAGCTTTGTGAATCTTCTATAATTTCCTTTTGAAACTCGAGCACCACTCTTTTCCTGTGTAGACATATCGTTACCAAGGTGGAACTGCTTATTGATTAAAGGGTAATGCGGTGGCACCGCTCATTGTTAAGATACAAGAGGCATCCTAAAGAGGGTAATGCTTATTTCATAAAGGGAATAAGTGGTGGTGGAATCAGGTATGAAAAATAGGAGTCTGGGCCAATGTCCAACTTCACATTTTGGGGATTAAAGGCAATTTATGATGTCTTGGGCCTCAACACATGATGGTGAAGAGAATTATGTGTAACAGTTATCATTTGTTATTTCAAGACGAAGTTGAGAGATCCTTCGTACCATGAACTCTACCCTATGGTCCAATTGATCTAGGGTAGTTTTTTTTTCATGTAGCAGGGGATAAATCCATACTACACATATCTAATATCTAATACAAATCCATCCCTAGTTTCAACGAGAATCCAAATCATACACAACCCGTGAACCCGGTCTCTCCTCCTCTTATTCTAGATTGCACCCTTATATTGCTCCTTTCTTATCTTACCCCCATCCCATCTAAGAAATCCCCTATCTCTATCTTGCTTCCAAATGGAACCAATCCCTTGTACATCTCTATCATATATATTCTTCATCTCATTCCTTGTCCCATATACCTTAGCATATGTGTTTATATTTCCGTATACCCATTATCGTCATCCTTATTTTATCTTTACCATTATATGACACATGTTTGGTTTACTGCTACTACTAGAAATGTAATTAGCTTACATAAGCACTGGTAACAATGCGATGTTGTTTTATGGGCAGTGTAAAATTTGGATTGCACAAAATTACAAAAAAATGTTCTGAATCATGTGCAAATCCAACCTAGATCTAGATTCAATAACAAATTCAGTTATAATATTTCAAGAGATAAAAAAAAGATATGAGAAGAAGAATATTGAGACAAAACTAGAGAAAACCACTCTAGAGATTTATTTTCCATTAAGCTTATTGGTCAAAACCAATACAATATATAGACCTCCCATGGAGGGAATTTGAATAGCCCTAAGCATTATGATTGTCTCACAAAATGGTAGGCTTAGATTGGACCAATTAACCCATCAATGACATAAGTCCAAGTGTAACTCCTATATTGGGCCATACTGAGGTTCAATGAAGATAAAGGACCAACAATAGTGACATAATTAGGTTCAATGAACATAGGGACCAAAGTAGGTTAGGCTAGTCAATTAGACATGAATAAAACAATTAGGATGGAGAATGAGGTGAGTAGTTGGTTAAGTAGTGGCCATTAATACATAGACTTGACCAGATCATCAATAGGGCACATTCCAACTCCTTAAAATAGGGAAATTCCATAAATACCTCATAAATGAAACATAGAGGGGTGCATTGACTCCCTAAATGAAGGAAATGAGTCCAAAAGTGGAAAAACAGGGTTTCATGGATATATCACTAGTCTAAGTGGTTCAAAGGCGGAAAACTATGGTCCAAGACACTAAAATAGGCACAAAGAGGCCAAATAACACTATGTAGAACAACATGAAGGTCCATGGCATACATATGATGGGAATATTGTTCTAACATGCACACCAGGGAGTTTTGAATTTTTTTAAAGAAAAAAATTATTATCTTCTTTTGATAAATGTAAAAGTACTTTAATAATTTTTCTTATGTTTTATTAATGTATATATATCTCTCTATATATATATTTATGATGAAAGTTATATATGTTTAATATATGATGAAATTATATATATTTATACATGAGAGCATTAACAATCCCAAAAACAATGGAGGGACTAATATAATGTTTTACAAGAGTGGGATATTAGAGAAAAGGAGAGGGATTTTATCCCTCTACCTATTACCGCAAAAAAATACATCTCTCACAACATGTTGGCCTCCAAACATTTTATGAGGAGGATATGTTTCTTAGGGGGCAGTCTTATTTTTTGATGTAGTTGATCCATCGTTGGGATCAATGACGATAGGATTTTAGAGTGGATCCTAATATGTGGTTCCAATGCATAGAGGAGGACATATACTTCATCACAGGATGATCAAGGAGAGGGGAGTATTTCCCCCCATTTCCCCAATGTCCCACATGGAGTTGTAACAACTAATTAGATGACATATGTACTGAGATATGTTAGTGAGGATTCCGCTACCCCTAGTGACTTCTAGGTAGCTGGTAGAAAATTATGAATATATTCTTTTCACACAGAGGCTATTAGCTTCCTCTCTCTTTTGGTCACAACATTGTCCCATGTCATGACTAATGGGAAACACAATAGTTTCCAATTATTATATTATATTAATTATTTAGGGTAAAGAACTATATGCATCGAGGGGTCTACCATTTTTTTGTGGCAATTTGTTTTTTGCTTTGGATGATTGTCATGCTATCTTCGATAGTAGGGCAGTATTCCAGTTTTCTTCTAAGTTTTTGTCCTTATGTTTTGAGAGGTTTCTTGGAAGTCAATCCTCATTCCGCTGCCAACCTCATAGGATGATGACTGAGGCCTATATGCACATGTGGGGGAGAGGTTTCCCAAGAGGGGCCAATCCAATTTCCCAAGCAATATTACTCAAGATTCACTTAATTTACTTGCCAACGAGGATGATAACACATTGGATATGGTACCATACCCATACATAGGGTTGGATTGGCGAATATGCCCCAACATCCTATTAACCGTGGATGAGGAAACAAATTGTATAGGTCATATTGGATTTATGTTTTGATTAATCTAGTTGTATTTTATCATATACTTTGATGCATACGTAATTTACTATAACATTGTATTTACATTATTTAATTAAATTATGTAATTATCGTTCTCTACAATTTTCTAGATATCGACACTTATGTTATGAACATGCCTCCCCACTTCGAAGAGAACATGGAAGAGGAAGATGATTTGGCACATTTGCAGAGACCTGACCTACAATGCATGATTGACGCTATTATGCTAGGAGATGGAATATCAATTATCTAGGTTGTTGGGTCGATAGGGAGTGCACCCTGTTCGAGTCAACGTGATCATGAGAGACCTAGACATTGTTGCGATTTGGAGGATACTCTCATGCTATATGGAATCACTTATGTGACATATAGTGGGTGCGACTAGTATACTAAAGAGGTGGTGACCAATTGTGAGTGCTAGTTTCTATACATCTGATGATGGTGATGATCCTCCACCTCATCCACCCCCTCCTCCTCCTCCTTCATATACAAAGTTTGACTGACCACCCTTTTCTCCTCACCCAGATGTCCCACTACCCTCTCATCCTCACTTGATTGAGCCACCACCCTCTCATCCTCACCAAGTTGACCCACCACCACCTCTTAGTACATCGGTTGCTGATACTCTTTTGGATACGATGAGTGCCTTGGGTTATACATATCATTAGGGAGATATATTTCAACTACTTTATTCTGCATTTGTACATGGAATATATATTGATTCCTATGGACTTGCTAGAGGAGATACTGATGCGTCTAGATCTAGTGGTGGACTTGCTAGCTCATAACAAAAATTGAGAACATGTATATATTTGACTTTTATATGTGTCTAGATATATATATATATATATATATATATGATTACGATGATGATGATTTTCATATTATTGTTCATATACCGGCCTAGATCCAAATCCTAGGCTCTATCAAGCACCGAGAGGGATCAAATCTCCCAGGGTTCAAACCTCTTCTCTGGTATTGCAGGCAAGGATCTATTCAAGGAGAGGTTTGCACCTCGAGATATTTGATCCCTCTCAGCGCTTGATAGAGATTAGGATTTGGATCTAGGATGGTTCCAATCGTGGGCGGTGACACAAAAATAGAGTTTGAACAGCATTGAAAGGAACATGTTAAGTTCCTTTCTAAAAGGATTCAACCAAGTTCTAGAGGATAAAAGTATTTTACGTTTAAAATCGCTAAAATTTTCAAGAAACTATAGCCATACTTTTTATGGTTGGAATAGTAAGAGTTAGTACAATTTGCCAAACTTTCTAAACTTTAAGATGAGTATGGATCATTAAAATCCCTCATATTGGATATGTAGGGTTGATTTTAGGGGCAAATCCTAATTAGTGACATGGGGTCTTACAAATTTTGGAGCTCATTTGGGACGTTAGACAAACATTTTTTAGGTAAAAAATATTTCAACAAAGCTCCCATATACTCACTGAGAAATTTCTAATGGCGTAAATGTTACTCAATCAAATTTCATATGAGGAAGTTATGCCTCCCACTAGTTGATCTATGATTTGACCACCATAATATTGAATGGATGCCGCATCAAATCCCATACTCACACATGTGGAGATAGTCATTTGTTTTCTTTGAAGAAGATAAGAGGGTTGTAAACCCTAGCCCTAACTCACAAATTACACATAGAAAATCCTATCGTACATTCTTATCGTATCAAGATGTGTTGTTCCATAGCTTAGTGTAACAAAAGAGTGGATATTAATATTAGAGCAAAGGAAGAAGAAGACTCTATAACAACCATTCAAGCTACTCTATCTATTGCAACTGCACTATGAATCCAACTTTCCTTGTATTTTCACTTCATATACTAGAAGAAAAAGCAAGGTGTAGTCCTCACCTTACCACGTGGTTTTCCCATATTGAGTTTCCAAACGTACATATTATGTTCATTATGTGGAAGATACAATATTTATTATCTTAGTTTCTTGTATAATGTTCTCATGCTATGTGTGTAAACATATATTATAATAACAATGAAGCAAAGTGTAATATCTCTTGTGACACACTATTCCAATATATACATGAAATATACATATGAAACATAGCCCTTAGCATAGTGATGTTTGGTCATCTATCAAAATATTTTAAAAAAAATTATGAATTAAGAATAGTGTATTGGTTGAAAAGTTGTAATAGAATATATCCATGAAATTTACATATGAAACATAACCCTTTGCAATGTTTGGTCATCTATCAAAATATTTTAAAACATATATGAATTAAGAATGGTGTAATTGGTTGAAAAGTTGTAATAGAATTAATGTAGGGATCACTACAACATTGTCACCACCATACATCAATCTAAGTTTTATGAAACATTTCTGACATTATATTTAAAAAGAACATTTACTATTATAAATTTATTTTTGGATAAATTTCATACATCAATCTAAGTTTATGAAACATTTTTGACATTATTTTTAAAAATAATATTTACTATTATAAATTTATTTTTGGATAAATTTCAATTTTTATCTTAAAGTTGGTTTTAAATCTACTTTAATGTATTTATAAAAATGAATAAAATAAGATTACTCTTTTCCATTAAATTTTCTATTGTTTTTTAATATCCTTCCAAATTTTGATTCATAATAACTTTCAAAAAAAATTGATAACAACTTTAATTTTATATTTACAATTTATATTATTTTTTAATATCCTTCCAAATTTAGATACATAATAACTTTCAACAACATTCATAATAACTTTACTTTATGTTTACATATAATTGTGATAAAAAAATAAAAAATAAAAAATCATATACTTTCTGTTTACTTTATCTGTTCATTGATTTTCACATTTTAATTTATTAGGCTGTGTACTTGTAATTGTGATTGTATGACCATTATTTTTTCTTAGATGTCCTTTTCTTTTTCTCCTTTATCACATTTTACCTTGAACATCCGTATTAGGCTATGGATTGAAATAAAACCAGCTTAGATCCAGCTTTACTCGGCTCTATCATGCGCCCAGAGGGATCAAATATTTCGACGTGCAAACCCTGCTTCAACAATTACACTCCAAAAAAGGGTTTGCACCTCGATATATATATATATATATATATACACCTAAGATTATTAATTATTAAGCCACTTGTATATATATATAGATATATAAGCCGACTTTTTTATGTGACTCGTGTCATCTCCACATTGAATACGGAATTAAACTTCTACCTCATACCGGGCTGTGCGCAATGAGATATTTAGAATTTGAATTGTTAATTTCTCATAAATTTAGAAATGGCATTGCAACAACTTAGACGACATCATGAAGACAACTAAGGAAGCGAACCCTTATATATTCTTCACGCTTGGGACATATAAGCTTCCACTGTAATTCAATGATTGTTTTTTCTGGTTGGTTATATAAGCAGGTCGAATCTATAGACCATTTTGATTTTTTTCTCAAAATTGTTCATTGTTACTTCCAGTATCATGAAGCTTTATGGTTGAGGATATTTAAGTTCACATTATTGACCACTTGCGATTAAATATTCTTTTGATTATTTTTTACAGCGTTTCGAATTAATTTAATCATGTGAGCATACTATACTCGTACTTTTTCATTTGGGTTTGAACGTCAAAAATGTCCTGGATAATCAGTAAAGTTTCTTGTTTTACACTGTCGAATTTGTCCTCGTGAGAGCTATGTGAATGCATTTCTTACTGAGAAGATCCTCAGGTCTTCATTCAGTTTAGGTTACACGCACTGCGGTACGTCCGAAATTAAATTTCCATTTTCCATTTCAGATTTAAGAGTATAATCATCAATTAGTGTTAACAACGAAATATTCAGAGGAACCAGAATTGCATATGCATATGATCATGCAATGTTTTGATTAATGAGTAACTTGTTTGGGTCTATGCAATAAAGCAATTCAAAGCCATTATTATATCATTTTTTTTCAATTTCTACGAATGCGAACAATGAAATCCTTGTGTTTTGATTCCCAATTATGAGTAGACATATTATATATATTGAACTGATCTCTCTAGTAGTATCTGAATGAATATAAAAGATCTTGCAGCTCAGCTTTATTAACTTTTGTTGTGAGCACAATAATAATATGAAATAAAAATAGCTTCTTGCAGTTCAGCCTTGTTCACATTGTAGGAGTAGTAATGCATACTTAGTACATAGTTTTGACCTTAGGCTAATTTTATTTTCCCACATGCAATGATATCCTATGGTTTAGACTTAGGAGAACAGATTATGCAAGATATCTGGTTATTTTGGCCTATTTACACCTACAACAACGCTACAGTTTGGTCAACCCAAACCATGTGCACCCTCATTAATGCCTTGGGGCGCTACCTCCTTGATTTGGGGGATCCACGTTTGACTAAGGGTGCTAGTGGTGTATTTTTCCTATTTTGGTTCTCCTAGGAGCATTTATTGCCACCTTGAGCCTCCCATTCACCTCTATCTTCTCACCCATGCATGCCATGGAGTCTTTAATTCCCCAGCACACTTCACCAGCATTCACACCTTGGTTCATGACTTTTTGGGCTAATTTGGAGCTCGATTGGTCCACTTGGGGGGGAATTGAGGTCAAATCTCAACTTGACACATGGTCAACTCCAATTGGCTTCTAGAGCCTTACGAATTTTGTCCAATGCATTATAAATGTATACTATAACATATACAAGATGTATAATAGTAATATGATCAGCAATTAGCACCATTAGCATGTGCTATTCCAACTATTTTCTGTCTCTTTGTTGATTTTCTTGCACATTTTGTCAAATACTTTGAGTGTGAATATAGTTCTAGTTCCTATATCTGATTGAGAAGCAAATTCTCACATGGTATCAGATTTGGTTGGAGCTGCAAACAAATCTTGTGAGGTTTGAGTTGCTGTTTAGGGCATATTTCCAGAAAACTTGAGTGTTTTATTTGCAGGTTTAACAACATTTTTTGTCACAGGTTGCGCAAGAAGGATGGAGAAAACTCGAGCTCTGCTTACTCCATTCAATTATTTTGAATGGAAGGCCGATATGTATTAGAAACAGGACCGCAGAACAACAACAAATATAGAGTTAAATCATTAAACAAGATGCAAAAACACATTTAACACATTACAGAGAGACATAGATATAACGTGGTTCACCCAAGAGATAGGATACATCCACAAAGAAATTTCTAGTCCTTTTATTAGCGTCCAAAAATATGAAGGGATACAACCTGCAACAACTCTGCTGCACTTCCTCTTCACACTCTCACAGTCTCTCCTACACAATCACATATATTGTTTACAATACAATATCGTCCACAATCGTATTACAATGCTTTTCTTTTATAGGGGAAATACCATGGGAAAATACTACGGTTAACCCAACACCATGGGTCCGCAAAGTTGGGGAACAAGTTTACAGTAAACCTGGGGTATAAACACGATTGAATAACATCTCTGAATCTGGGAGATTAGGCTCCACAACCAACAAGATGGTCATCTAGTTGAGGTCCAAGGGCCTCTACCGAGTCACCATGGGAACTGAACACGAGCCAAATTCTGCTGTGGAGAAAGATAAGTTTTTTAATAGACTTGATGAGGCATTCAATATGCTCTACCTTGACACTTCAAGAGAACTTCTCTTTCATAAAGAAATTCTTGGCACACCGAATGAAGTTTGGGTCAAGTCTGAGTCACTATTTGGGAAGATAGATGAAATGAGAGGCCATCAGTTTGAGAATGAGCTAATCTCACTAATCCCAGCTCACTATGAGAGCATTGAAGACTTCTTCACCAAGTTTAAAGCACTATTACTTCAGCAAAAACAATGTGGAATAGAAAAGAAATATGATCATCTTATCTTGTCCATCCTTTCTAAGTTGTGGATGGAGTATTCTGTATATGTTTTGACATTTCACTCTAGGAAACTTACAACTAGAAATTGGAAGATGCCTGCGCTAGAAGATTTCATGGATTCTTTGACTCAGGAGTAGGAAAATATCATACAAATGGGTATCATCATAAAATCCAAATATCAAGCCCTTGCTACTGGTGTGTCGAATCAATCCCAGAGCAAAAAGAAAGATTTGAAGCAAATGGAGAAAGAGAAGAAGGAATCAAGTTCAGAAAGATCTATTTCTACTGATGGGAAGTCGAGATCTAGGAGGAGGAGAAACAAGAGAGAAAGAAACATCTTGAGAAATCTTGCTTCAATAAGAAGATGGACATCATGACCAATCTCCTTGAGGATAACCATATTGCTTTTCCAGAATTTGCAAAAAGACGGGAGCGCAAGCAAGGAAATGGTAAGGCTGAGCATGCATTGGGTGCATGGGTAAAAACCACATCTGTTTTCTATGTTTCTGATAGCTCTATTTATGATTCACATTTTGATATATTAGAACCTGAAACCTCCATCCCTTCCTTGAAAAAATTCCCAGTCAGTTCATCAAAGCTTCCTCCCAAAACTAGTCATTTTTCACTAGCTTTTGATGTGCCTTCTGAAAGACATTTCCCAATCCAATCATATCTTTCCATTTATGTTTCTAAAGATGATATATAGGCTGATATACAGCCTATGGCATTCAATGACTCATTTCCACAACCAACTCATGACCAAAATACCCAACAACCCTCAAGTTCACTAGTTGGAAATTCAGAAAATTGCCCAGTTTCCAATGCCATGTCTCTTGTATATATTGTTGTTATGTATTGTATGTCTTTCATTGGTTGGAAACCCATATCATTGGACTTCATGGAACTGATGTTCCATATGTCTGGAATTTCTTTCACCACCCATGGTTCAAATCTCAAGTTTCCATACCTTCCAGGTTCGCTCAATTGCAATTGTGATCTAGTTGCTCACTCTTCTCTTCTTATGGATCCATTCGCTCATGGAGATACCATACCTATGATATTTTCTATTGTGTATGACATGTATTCTAATATTTCAGAGCCTCATGATATTTCTTACAGAGTTATGAAGGTGCTTCATCAAATTGGGAGAAAGACTCATGGTTTTATTCGTGATATGTCAACTACACACAATGCAGATTTTGTTGAATCTTTTGATGTTATTTGGGAAAGAGTTTGCAGAGATATATTTTCCATGGTTGATTATGCTATTAGATCAGAGTATGCTTGTAGAAAACTACATTTTTATTATGCCCCTCCATCATCAAATGAAGACCATCAAAGGGCCTCTCCACATGATTTTTGTTCACAACACTTTGATGCATTGATGCATGTTCTTGGCTTCAACAACATCTTCACCAAGTCCATCACTAAGAAGTTGTTATTTTAGCTCATTCAAGTGAAGAAGAGGACCTGCTAAAGACATTTTGATATCTGCCATATCCATTTTTTAGGGGAGGTTTTGTCCCATGAGGTTTTCCTCCTTACCTCAGTTACATGGATTAATAAACATTGTTGTAAAAGGTGACTTGTTCCTTAGTTGCCAAGGCCTTAATAAAGGGGGGGTGTAGGAGTAGTCATACATCCTTAGTAAATAGTTTTAACCTTAGGCTAACTTTATTTTCCCACATGCAATGATATCCTATGGTTTAGACTTAGGAGAACTGGTTTTGTAAGATATCTGGTTATTTTGGCCTATTCACACCTGCAAAAATGCTTTAGTTTGGTCAACCCCGCTCATGTGCACCCTAATTAATGCCTTGGGGCACTACCTCATTGATTTGAGGGATCTAAGTTTGACTAAGGGCGCTAGTGGTGTATTTTTCCTATTTTGGCTCTCCTAGGAGCATTTATTGCCACCTTGAGCCTCCCATTCACCTCTATATTTTCACCCATGCATGCCTTGAAGTCCTTAATGCCCCAACACACTTAACCAACATTCACACCTTTTTTCTTTATTTTTTGGGTTGATTTGGAGCTCCATTGGTCCACCTAGGGGGTATTGAGGTCAAATCTCACCTTGATACATGTTCAACTCCAATTGGCTTCGAGAGCCTCATGAATTTTATCCAGTGTATTATAAATGTATACTATAACATCTACACGATGTATGATAATAATATGATCAGCAATTAGCATCATTCACATGTGCTATTCCAACTGTTTTTTGTCTCTTTGTTGTTTCTCTTGCACATTTTTTCAAACACTTTGAGTGTGAATATTTTTCTAGCTCCTATATCTGATTGAGAAGCAAATTCTCACACACATAACTAATGTATGGTGATTTGCATGGAGATGCTCAATAGAGCGTTTAGAAATTATTAATAATTCAAGATATGTTTTATATTTTCTACTACTTGTGCTTTGCAGAATAACATTCCATGCACATAAAATTATATAGCAAGGAAAACCCTAATTACATTTTCATAAATATTTCTACTTAGTTTATTTACTTTAAAACTACCACAAAATTGGTTCATTTATAACTACATATGAATGTGGGAGTCCAATAATCAGCACTATTGTCATTATAAGAAACACTCAAGGTGCTAGAAACAGGTACTAGGAACAGTCCTCTACTTCTCAAATCTTGTGTAGGTTTGTTTGTGTCCTTGGAATCAGATGATCCGATCCAATCCATCTGATACTGTGCTTGTGCTTGTCAAAAGGATAAGAAAGAAAAAATATGTTATAGGCTCGACTGCAGACATCAAATGCCATTAATAAGAAAATTAGTTTTAAGAATGGGATAACCTGAAGATTTAAGAAAAATATCTTTACAACTATTATTTATTATTAAAATATCAGTTTATTATTATTAATATAAGGAGAGAGAATAATGGAGAGCTGAAATTCAAATTACATACACAACATGTAATTGTTTACATGGCGAGGGCGATGGTGCAGGAGGGGGAATATGAGGAGGGGATGCCATAGGAGGAGGGATGTGGAGGGAGGGGAGAAGGGGAGGTCGTCGAAGAGGGGACGACTGCATAGGTAGGAGAGTGGATCTGGAGGGATGCACAGGCGGGGAGATGAGGTCGAGAAGAGGGAGATGAGGAGCTGCAGGGATGCAGAGGGAGGGGAGAAGGGGAGAGTGGAGAGAATATTTTTTCTCCACAAATGTTAAAACATCTCCCTCATACTCCACAAATGTTACACCATCTACATAAACGTTACAACATCTTCCTCATACTTGGTAATAATATTTTTGGCCGATATAACATCCACAAACGTTACAAGATCTCCACAATTGTTACAAAATCTCTCTCATACTCGGAAATTATTTTTGGCCGACATAATATTGACAAATGTTACAAGATCTCCCTCATACAAGATTTCACAAACGTTACAAGATCTCCCTCATACAATATTCAACAAACGTTACAAGATCTCCCTCATACTCGGCTATAGAGCACCTCCCAACATCTGTAAAATAGATAGTACACAATAATAATTACACAATTTCATTAAACATGAATTTAATATAACAATTTAAAATAATTTTCTTTTGCGTTAAGTATCAAAAGAATAAAATGCATCTAGATTAATTCAAACATAATGCTAAATTTATCTCTATCATCTGTAGGCTCGTCCTGAGTGAATAAGATGTTGGGACACCCTCTCCAATCCAAGTCAAAATATGGATATGGAACCATGTATATTCTAGGCAGGTCCTCTCTTTCTAGCATCTTGATCACATCTGCGGTGATCCTTGTTGGAACATTAGGCTTCCCCCTCTTGGGCATCCGTTTCCCCCACATGTGCATATGCAAATTTGGCATCAATTTAGGATGGTGTCGATAAAAAAATGGTTTGGTGGCCAAAAATCTCTAAAAGATACAAAACATATATGAACCAAAAGAGAATTTTTCCCTCCAATAGACACATGTCATCGACTAAGGGCATAACAAAATTGTCATAAAAAATAAGAGACCACCTAACAAATCTAGGTGCATGCAGTAAAGAATAAACACAATATTATAGAGGGAAACTAATTCTCTTCCCATCAATGGTGATATGCACGATCTTCACCACCAACAAAGAGAAGCACATAACATCCTCTCTATTAAAAGAAGAAATGGAGATCTTCCCACCGTTGAATTGAAATTGGGTAATCTTGAGGATGTTGAGATCAACATATCCATGAACATATACTAGCTGAGTCGATGCTACAACTCGAACTGTGACCTTAGGGAACCAAGGAAATTCCTCACCTCTCCTAGAGAGCCCTGTGATAAAATATATGTCCTCCTTAGTGGGTTAGAACCACTGATCGGGCCCAACTCGAAAATCCTGCATATGATGATCCCAATGTAAGATACATGGGTTAGGAATGTAGTGTTCCTCTTGAGTGATGTGGCCTCCTTATAGAACTTGAGGAGGCCAAAAAATATCAAGAGGTGTCACATTTGTGGAGTAATAGGACGAGGGTATAAATATCTCTCCCTCTCTCTTTGAAGGTTATAATGGCCCACTGGATCTTCCTGATGCTGCCTCACCTCGTGATGCTCACGTCTCTATTTCCCATATAACATGAATTAGCTAGTCTCATCAAAATAAGTATAAAAAAATTATATGTATTAAATCTTTTTTTTTGGAAAAAAATGACATAGGGTGCACTTATATAAATATAAACCACCATGAGTGGCACTCTTATATAAATATAACACACCGTGAGCGGTAAGCGTTTATAATTACCTCACCACGAACAATTCTGTATACTAACCAAATGCACCATTAATATATTTCTATAAATTTATAATTTTACTCTCAAGTCAGGGCACAATAATGTACACACTGGTGCATTATAAAATTTGTTTCAATGGTTCACCCATGGCATATCTGAGCACCGAGATACAGTGTGCTCACTTGCACTATTAGCACCGTAGAATTATGATTTTTAATGTTATATTAAATTTTTAATGTATGTGAATATGTGCTTCTCTGACATGTAAACTCACTGTAACTGATGTGCTTATGTTCTTTACAAGCACCACTGCTTATTTCATTTCATAATCCATAAGAAATGTTTTAACGATGTGCCTATAACATGTGAGGGCAATGAAAGACAGTGCGCAAATGTGAACTAGAAGCCCCATTTTGTTTATACCATGTAAACAAAGTGTTTAATGTGCACTAATGTGATGTAAAAACACCACAGTTCCCTTAGTAGATGTCATAGCACCGAACACTGGTGTGTTGATGTCCGCCAAAAATTTGGTTTTTCAATTTTCTTGGTAATATCTACTGGTGTGTTCAATACAAGTAAGCGCACTGTAACGTTGGTGTGCTTATATGTAATGAACACACTGGTTATTGGCTTATAGTTTTAAATTAAATTTTATGTTATGGTTTTGTGCTACGTGTTGTCCACTAAGTTTCACTTAGGGGACTTTTCAAGTGAGCCACCAAGGATCAGAACAAATTACTTGTTCTTACTCAGTTCTCGGAACTTCCTTGGTTTCATCAGGGCTAGTTGTGGCCTCTTTTGGATGTTCACACCCTTTCGAGGGAATTGTAATAAATGACATAAAATTAGGTTATTTTATGTAAAAGGCTTGGAATTCTTAGACTTGGTCATCAAGGTCATCACCCTTGAGTGTTTTTTCCTTGTTAATTATATGATTGTTTTAAGCGACATATAATTTTCAAGTTTTTCACTCAGAATCCTCCAAAGTTGGGATGGTGAGTTTGGTAACTTTTTTATTAGAAAGGTTATTAAAGCCTAGGGTCTATGTATTATACCATGCTAGTCATATATACAAAGTTTCGCGAACATCCAATAAGTCCCCCCTAGTATTTTTTAATAAAATCATCAATAAGGAGTATTTTAATTGTAATATTTCAAAATGTCATAAAATTGGGCCTAGGGACCCAATTTGATCATGGGGATGGTCATTTTTGGATCCAGAGACCTAACTTAACCCCTAAACCCACTTTTGAGAGTCAAATTAGTAATTTTCAATTATAAATTTGGATTTTCTTTCCAAAATGGCTCATAGGATCAAATAAATGAAAAAATAGGAGAAAACCCCAATCCTAAATCAAAGGAAGACTGTATGGAACTTATATTTGAGGTGGAAGGTTGGTTGAGGATATTTTCTGGGGCATATATGAGCCTAAATACTATCTCAAACCTTCTCTCTGAGGTGTCAGGTAGCTCTCCACTAAAGCGGGGCACATTCTCCTCAAGGAAGGCACAATCCCTCATGTGGTTGGGAGAGGTGGAGGCCTCTTGATACATGTGGATCACATCCTGTGAGGTGGAAACCCTTCATCCCAACACTCAGGACTTCCTCCCATGTATTTATCAACCTCCTAAACCTCCTCTCCACTTGGAAAATGCGTCCCCAGGGGTTTGGGCTCTTCTGGGGCTATAGAAGTAGGGTTATCCTCCTTTGTTTTGGATGGATGCAAAGAAACTATGCTATTTTGTATTGTTTTTGTATTAATGAATAAAATTTTAGACTTTGGAGGTCCACTCTGTGTTATGAGATGATTTCTTGCGAGTATTTGAGGTGACATTATTAAATTTCCGAGTTTCTTCTTTCTGCTTAAATTGATATTAGATCTAGCTTAGAAGGTCATCCTAAGACACATAGAGTAGGAATTTACAACTATAAATTGCTTATTGGTATTTTTATTGCAATATATAGGATATTAGTTGTATTTCAACTCTTTCTCATTTCCTGTTTTTGAGTACACTAGATCTAACTTTTATGCAGGGGCTTCTCATAGGTTTGTTTTGTAGGCCCTTTTCAAAGGAGGAGTTGAAATAAGTTGTATATTATTCCTCTTTGACAATATCTCAAGTTTTATCTTATTTCTATAGGGTCTCCAAAGTTTTCATAGGAAGATCAAACGAGGCTTCAAGTTGCTTTCCATCTTCTCAAAACAATTCTCTTTCCTCTTTCCGGTTACATAGTTTGAATATGCAAATTTGATAGATCTGATTTAAAAGTATGATAAGTTCAATCTAATTATTTAGAATATCAGATAATTTAGATTTAGAAGTGGTTAAAAAGAATAATCTTTTGCTGAATCTAAAGTTGTCATTTCGGTGATTTAACAACTAGTAAAGTTTTCCAATCTTTTGCAAGTATTGAAATTAGTTTTAGTTTTTATCTTTTATTCATTCATTCCATCATATTCCACAATAGGATTTGAACCCAAAATTTGACGATAGAATCTGATGACATCCGACATAAAGTATGTTTTTGTTGGTTTGCAATGAAGAAAAGTACTGTACCTTCCAATTTCTTTACGAATCGTCGAATTTTTGACGACCTTATCATAGGTTTTTCGACGACACTTTGTGACACTATGTCGTCAGATATGCGACATTAGGTCATCGGATATGCGACATTAGTTTGTTGAATTTGCGAGGACACTTGAAGGACAAGTCGTCATATTTGCGATGTTAGGTCATCATATTTTCGATGTCCTCGGGCTATTTTTCCAAATAATATAAAGACATATTTCAAATAGTATAAACCCATATTTCCAACGGTAAGTAGGTTCATATTGTTGGATATTCGATGACTACTGAATTTATAAATATAAAATTTTTTAAACATTTTGACATGTTTTCTATAGAAGCGACGGACGGTTTGTAGAAATCATTTATTCTTCAACGGACAGTTTGAAAAATTGTTTTATTCTTCGATGGGCGGTTGTGGGAGTTTTTTTTCCTTCGATAGACAGTTTGCGGGAATTTTTTATTTATTTGACAGACAGTTTGCGGGAATTTTTTTATTCTTTGACAAACCTTCGTTTGAGAAAATTGTGATGCGTGGAACTTTATTTTTTAAGATTGTCAATAGTATTCATTCATGAATTTTGTGACAAAATGTCAAATAGAAATATTCCTGATCCAAATGAACACAATCGATAATTTCTTGCTAGACTATGGGATGCAGCGAAACGAAGGGGTGATGGAAAATGTTATTGTCCATGTACTCAATGCAAGGGATTTAAGAGGAGAAGAATATTGATCTCAACATCCAAAAAAAAAAATTAGGGAACATGGACATGCTGAGGGGGGGAATCAATATCGTCCATTTGTAGGTTTAACATCATAAAGTTTTTTATATTATTTGCTTTGGTAAATGTACGTATTATTTTAATATTTCATATATTAACTTATAGCTATTGATGTTTTCATGTATTTATAAAGGAAAGACACCCTACGACATATCGTCCAGAGGAAGTGCTTTCAGAACAAGTTTCAGAGGATCATGGAGCATATATCTTTAATAGAGAACAAGTGAATGATCATATTGAACAAGATGATCATACTGATAACGTAGTTGAATATGATGGTACAAATACATTGATCCATGATTCATTTAATGTTAGAATGGATGATGACGATGACGATGATAATGAAAATATTGATGACTTTGATAATGAAAACGATATACATATTCTCAATAAGGCATATGAACCCCTTTATGAAGGCTCCAAAACTAATCTTCTCTCTGTTGTATTGTTGATAATGAACTTGAAGGTTATGAATGGTCTTTCAAACATATCAATCACACAGATGCTAAGGTATGTAAAATAATCCATCACATATATACAATTGTGATAAAGTTTATTTGTATCCCTCTAATAATTGTATTGTTAATTCATTATTGATCATCATACAGATGAAGTGTGTTTCGTTAATATTATTTATTTATTACATTAACTATATATATATATATATATATATATATATATATATATATATATTTGATGTAGCTTGATAGCTGAATTTTTGTTACCACCATCAAATACTTTACCTCGCACATATTGATATTTATCTTCCATCGTGAGAGATATTTGAATGCATTATGAATCAATTCATGCATGCCCTGATGACCATGTTATATATTATAATCAGCATGAATTTGCAACAGAATGTCTAGAATGTCATATAGGTAGATATCAAATATATCAAGTAACAAAAAATGTGCCTAACAAGGTTCTTCGTTATATTCCCATCATTCCACATTTGCAACGACTGTTCAGGTGCAATAACATAGCGCAATTTATGGATTACCATGCCAGGAACAAAATTCAAGATGATGTTATTTGAATGCATGTAGATGGTTTTGCTTTTAGAGATATGGAGGAAAAGTGGCCCCACTTTAAAGAAGAACCACTTAATCTTAGGATTTCTTTGGCAGCAGATGGTGTTAATCCATTTTCACAGTTGAAATCCATTTACACGGTGTGTCCTATTTTTGTTATCAACAATAAAATTCCTCCATGGCTGTCAATAAAGAGGGAGCACATAATGTTGTCGATGATTATTCCAGGTATTTTGTGTCTACAACTGTTTTAATTCTAATGTAGTTGTGGCATCTCATTTATTGTATTATGTTTCCTAATTTCATATGTATATTTTTTATTTTACTCTTCTGCATGGTTTATATATATTAATGGTCCTCATAATTATATATTTTATATGTACTTCAAATCAATAAGGTAAGTTCCAAGTCAAAGATATGAATGTATATATCGAACCTCTTATAGATGAGTTACTGAAGTTATGGAATGACATCACTATGTATGACATATCTAGACCAATACGACAAAGGGAATTTCAATTCCATCCAATGGTTGTATGGACAATACATGATGCCCCTAGGTTAACCCAATTTTATGGTTTGTATTTTTAAGTTTCACTTTAATTGAATTTAATTATATGACATAGTTAATATAGTTAATATATAATTATAATTGACATAGATATTCCATATCTATATATTGTAGGTATTCAGACAAAAGGGTGAATTTGCATGTCCATTTTGTGGTCCTAAGATAAAATCTTGTCGCTCAAAAAGATTAAGAAAGGAGGTGTTTGATGAGTATAGGAATTTCCTCTCTAACAATCACAGGTATAGAACAACTGATTTTTTTTTTCAATGGGAAGCAGGAGACTGCATTCAAACCATTGAGAATGACACCTCACCTTTGGAAGATGCAATACAATAGAAATCATCAAGCTGGTACATATGGATCATTGTATATGAATTGTTATGTATTTTAATTTTTATTGTGAGTTGTTTACTGTAGTGGCCATATTTGATTTCTAATGTAATTTATTTATAAACTAATATTCATGATGCCCATCATGATCATGAAGGCATTAATGGGATTCCACAAGGAATGAAAAGTTATCTTATACAATTTAGCAGGTTTCCCTATTATGAGCACCTACAAATTGCTCATTTGTTTGATACAATGCATATTGGAAAGAATGTGACTAAAACATTATGGTGACTACTGGAGCTAAGGAGGGAGAAAGATAAAATTGTGAAATCTTGAAAAGAAATTCAAGAAGGAAACCATGCAATGAAATATGTCATCCAATTTCATAGCAATGGAGACCAAATTAATATAAACTCAATTCCATGGATGTTTACGGAGCAGCAAAGAAATGTTGTCAAAGAAGTAATGCGGATAATTAAATTTCCCACTGGATTTTGTGTGAACTTGAAGAATATCATAACAAAAAAAGGTGATTTTACAGGGGTCAAAATGCATGATTGGCATGTCTTCATCAAGGTAATTATTATTGTAATGTCCATATAATTTTTTTTCTAATTTTATTGCATAATTTTTTTTAATTTTTGCATACTCGTTTAAAAAATGACGTGGTTTATATATTGATAGAGTATGTTCTACCTCTCTCTCTCCCGAACAACTTCGACAACAATGTCAAACAAGTTATATATAATCTTGGTAAATACATGAGGTAACTAGCGATTAGTTGCTTGTGCTTAGTGTTTCTTTAATTCTTCGTATAATTTATATTTGTTTTTTGTGAACTATTTCATGATATGTAAGTTAATGTTTTTTTTTGTTAAATATCATTATTAGTTTGCATCACTTGTAGATGGTTAGCATCTAAATAAATCCATAAAGAAGATATAAAGTATAGGAGGAGATAAATTCCTCGTCTCATGTGTGAAATGCATAAGCATCTACCTTCAGCATTTTTCAATGCACAGGAACACTACCTCATACACCAAGTTGAGAATATTGAGTTGTGTGGATCTGTGCACTTAAGGACCATGTGGATGGTTGAGAGGCACTTGAAATTTATGAAGGGTTTGGTGAGACAACGAGCACATGCTGAGGGTTCTATGATGGAAGGATATATGGTATACCAAAACATGTTGTATGTTAGTGAATATCTTCCTAATTTAGTGTCAAAGATCAATTTACGTCGCAATTGTGATCCAGACTCCAATAACAATTTTGAAGTGGATTACCTGAAGGGGAAAGGTAGATCGAGGAAGGTGAAAGGTAATTATTATATAGTAGATGATAATTATATCATTCATATTCTAATTTCATTTTCAATTTATTGCATCAATTAAGAGCATATACTTTGTTCAGAAAATTTACATCTGTCTTGAATTTTAATGTTTATTGTCATCAAGCAGTTGGTCAGGAGTGGGATGCAATTCATTTAAACATCACAAACAATCTAGACTAGATGAAGGTATGGATTGAACTATGCGAAAAATCGGGTCATGGAATATCATGGGAAGGTGTGGCTCCATTGGTAAAGGCATCACATCGCAATGGAGATAGAAATATTACAGAAACAGAAATCAATTTAGCATATGGTTTAAAAGATAAAATGGAAAGCATAT
>LPNX010504879.1:1074890-1122390 GCA_001517045.1 Pseudotsuga menziesii | reverse complement strand
AACATAAAGGTAAGACAACACATTTGTTTTAAATAAGTCATTGAATGATTGAGATTGGAATTATGGCCCTTTTCAACTTAGTAAAACACATTTTACATTATCGACAGTAGCTACATGATTTTATGACCTCTCACTCCTGTGCAAATTCTATAGCATTTTGTCCATCCTTTGGACCTCCGACAAGTAAGAAAATAGAGGGAGGTAACTGTCGATTTGGAGATAACCATTAGTACGTTGGGTTTGAGTTTGAATGTGATAGGGACCTCTGCATTAGTATTTTGTCCATCCACAGTATCAGGACCTCCAACGAGCAAGCAAATGGAGATAACTAGGGTTATTTGGAGTCCTCTCTAGCATTTCATCCATCCATAGTATCAGGACCTTCGAAGAGAAAGAAAAGGGAGATAAGTGATTTGGAGGGAGCCAAGGATTCGAGTTCGATTGCAAAGAGGTGCCCTCATTATCACATTGTATTATTTTACTTCTTGAGCTCTTCTGTATAATGATTTAACCCTTTGCATTCAATGAATTGTTTTTACAGGTGACTCCCAGGTTGGCTCCTTGCGTTGAGTTTTCTAAACGAAAGGCTGAATATGAAGGGCCTACGACCAGTAAATTAGTTACCAACCTTTCATTCATTTCCTTTTAGTACTTGTCTTAAGGGCACAATAATTAGGGGTTTAATTGAGCCTTCGCCTGATATAGAGGATGGTTTCCAGCTTGTTATTAGAAATCCAATTTAACACAAGGATATGGATGGAGCTAAATGTAATGGTTTTAGAGAAGATAATAAAATGAAATATTGGTTTCCCTCTTTAAAATTTATTTTGTATTATTATATGAATGTTGTGTGATGCATAATGTTTAGTTAGAACTATGTATTGCATCTTTTTTTATGTTACAATCAGATGTGAATGCCTGCATACATGTCTGCCGACAACAAGCATATGTATGTGGAGGTCTTACTTTATACGAGCATAGAGAATGTTACGAGATGACAAGCCAATAGATTCTTGAGGGTTTTGACACTATTATAAAAGGGTGGATCTCAGCTCAATAGTGAAACTACGAGATCCAACAATACCACTGGTACTGTTATCATGTGTTTCCTATGCTCATGTTTTATTATGTGTGTTTAATTATCGTGTTCCCACCCTCCCTTTTCATCCAATTTGGTAGAGATTAAAGATCAATTGGTGAAGCTCATGTAGGTTCAACTTCAATAAGTTAAAAGTAATTAAGCAGAACTGGGTAGATTCTAACTCCTGCTAGCTTGACCTCTCATGCTATGAAACCCAGTACTTCATGTTCCCTGGGAATTCTAGAAGAGAATAGTGTTGTGGATTTAGGTATTCCAACTATGAGCAGCAACAGTAGCACTTCAACTTCAGACCTCCAATTTGGACCTGATATTAGACTTGAGGTACCTAGCTCTTCCTCTTTCAACGGGTGAAGTACACATGTTCTTTCAAAAAGGAAAAATGAAGTCTTGAATGTGCACTGCACACCATGGGAGAGGGTTGCAAGTTGATTTGATCACAACACTAGAGTGGGAACATCAAGTAGTGCAGGAAGTGCACGACTATTTGGATTAGCAATATCTTCAAGTAGACCCAATAATACTTGCACTAATACCAGTAGTAGTTCTCAAAGCTTTTTATCGGAGGATAATGTTGGTACCCCCAGTTGCATGATTTGGTCCGCCACATAAAAATGCAAGTTCATCTACATTATCTTTCTTAGGATCTGCCCTAGATCTGGAAAAGATCGTTGATTTTTCTGAAACTTATTCACCAACAATGATAGGTAGTCACTTGTTGTGACTTTCCAATGTGTCATGCTTCTATCTTTACACATGGTCTACAAATATTTTTTTTAGAGAACATATATCCCAATTTCAGATAGCATATCCCAACTTTAATATCATAGCCACAAACCATATCTTTGGTTTGGTTCAAGAATCTATACTAATTAGAATGGTATTTATAGTGAAAATTTTATCTCAACAAACTAGTTAGTGTGTAGTTGGCCTAATTCCAGCTTGTTAAAGTTAATAATTATAGCCTCGGTAAACTTAACTTTTCTAAAGGAAAGTAGGTATATCCAGATTGAAGCAAATAGTTCAAGTGTAACTTTCAATCAAGGGAGTAATGTATAACTACACAAACTAAGTAGTCTTTTGAGTAAGGTGCATGGTGTTACATATATCATTTGTATGCCCTTTTTAAATGACTTGTCATATGTAGCTCTCTTTTCAATGGGACTAACTAGTGAGTAAACACTATCTATATGTGTCATCTTCTTGCTCATTACCCTCCAGTAAACAATATCCAACCCTTACATAAATGCTTATAAAATTTATGGAATATTACCATTGAGTTTATATTTTTCTCTTTTCTTTTGAAGAAATATCCCCTGCTTTTATATGGGCTTCTCATATTTCTTGTAATGTCTAGTCCTTTTGACCCAGTTTGGAAACTTTATCTAGAAACTTTTATTTTTATTTATTTATAGTCCTTCATTTAAATCAATGGTATTTTGATATTATTACTTTGACAATCTAATTTATTGTCCGTAGATGTCTATCCAGTTGGATATATTTCTGTTTACAATCTATCCCAAGGTGTGGTGGCTCAAGGTACTGATTAATAATCATAATAGTATTTGAATTAAATGACACCTTCTGTTCTCCATGCCCGTGAAACTAAATGATAGAATATAATTTTCTGAAAGGTAATCCTACAATTCAACCCTGTCACTCATTTCTACCACTCAATATGTTATTTCTCTAATCAATGGTAGGCCTAAACAAATCAACTTCCAAATTAGTGTACCTTTGGATTTTAAACTTATAACCCTAATACTATATTGGATTAGTCCATTTGACATATATTAAGTTGGATGTCATTTCCTATGAAACCAAAAAAAAAACATTGCTAAGAATAAATAAAGGTGATCAACAACTGCCTACGAGCTTTGCTATGGTTTGCGTTAAATATTGAGGTGCATGCACTTATTAAATTGTATTATCCCTTATACATTTACTTCCCATATTATTGGCTATATTTTCTATGATGACCCTTACTAGTGCCCTGCCAAAGGGTTGTTACAAGCCATTAATGGCTCACTTCAACTCTAGTTATTCATGGAACTCTTACCATTTGACTTAATCTTAGCTCTAGTTATAGATGGCAATATATCATTGGAAAAAAGGCAATGAATGGTGTGTTGGTTGGTCTCAATTGAAGGCTGCAATTTTCACCCTAGGGTGAGGAGTTACATGTTTGATTTGCAATTTTTTTCTTAATATGGATGAAATTAGGCATGCTAGTGGAACACAACTACGTGCCCATTTTAATTTGATAAACTCTAAGTATAGGATAAATGATGCATTTAAAAATTTCTAGCTACTAAGTAGACCCCTAAAAATATAGTGACCATCCAATTTGTAGGAGGTTGCATCCTAAAGAGATAAGATATGGAAAAAAGCTTGTAGCTCGTCATAGGGATGTCCTTTAATTATAGGGCCTCAATAATAAGAGTAAGGAATCCATGCAAAATTTCTTCTTTGCTGAGTATTTCCTCTAAAATGAAAGGTTATGTGATTAAGAATTGACTCTTGATGAAATGATGATTTCCTTGATGGGTATAAATGATGGTAGATCCGTTGGCCTTAGTGGGTTCCCTGTTATTTCTATGAATATACATGGGATTTTACTAGTCATGTTAATGCTCAAATCTCACACACATGTGGTATTTTTTCAATTATAATATCGTAAATGTTTTCGGAAGACATGTATGCCTAACCCCAAGGGCCTCGTGGATTCGATCTTATGGCCTCCTTCTGACTTTGGCATGGAAAGTCAAACCACTAGAATTATCACTAGGGTTTCTGGAAGGTGCATTGGCTGGAATGTTAGTAAGCCATTGGTTGCAGTTGCATCCAATAGATATTGTGAAGACACTAATTCAATCTCTTACTATTGGTCATAGGTTTCTCTTTCATAATTTGGGGTCCATTATGTCAGATAGAGGTATGCTTATTTTAAAGTCAAAACAACTCCCTGTAAACTTTTCATTTGATTGATTACCATGAATGATGTGTTGTCTAGTGCTTTTTTTTTAAATTTCAACTGTTGTTTCTTGGCTAGGTATAAGAGTCTTGTAGAGAGGCACATGAAGTAGCCTTGCATCATCTACACCTATATCAAGAATTTATAACTTTACTTATGAGTCTAAAAGAAACCTTGCTGCCACACTTGGAAAAGGTAAAGACTTTTTTTGCGTCACATCTTGTTCTTCATTTTATATTAGAAATTGATTTATTACTTCTCCAAGTAGAGAAATATGTTTCCACTTGTAGTGTGGATGTCTACTCATTAAGAGACAGTCCCTACCATGAAATTCCCTAATTCCCAATAAACATGTACTTCTGAAGTGGATCAACCCGCTTTTAGAGCTACTGCTATAACAAGTGTGCTAGGAAACTAGCCCTTTTACCATTGCATCACCCACATATCCACTTAAAACTAGGAAAGATGGTTTTAAGGCACCCATAACTATCCATTTTAACACAAATTGCATTAGAGAGACACCTAGAACAATCCATATGACTAATATTAGGTAAAATTATGCCCAAAATCATAATTTTACTGATGTTTAGCTTTCATGTATCCAAAAATTCATCTTAGGGTAATTGTCATGACTATTTACAACTAATTTATCCCTAAAATATGCATGTGAATGACGATTGAGGCTGTTTTCATGTCTAGACTTGTGTAAAAGTGCCAAACACCTCTGTAACAAGTTGGCTTTTTGTTGTAACTATGTATAGAATGTTGGTCTAGTCTACAAAACTGGCCCAGAATTCGTCTTTCATGCCAAGGTCTGAATTTTGGTCCTTTCGTCATTGTTATGCTACCCAGAATACACAAAAATCACCTTTTAATGCTCATGGCCTAAAAAATGTCCTCGAAATTTACCCCCAAGATACACATTCAAATAGCTTTTATTTTGATTTGTATTTGCTTTTCGTTTTTTAAAGTCTTAGACAGGGGTTTGGAGATTTTTTGGGTTGCATGGCATACAAAGAAAACATAAAAATTGGGACAACAAAAGGAAAAACAACACAAATTGATCCATAAACCAATGATGATTGTGAAGCAAAATTTAGAAATCAGAAACCTAGGGATAAATAGCTAGAAACATAGAATAATAGGTGGTGGCCTGAGCACAGAAAAATAAAAATTCTTGGCATAATTGGGAAACAAAATTTTTACAAGAAACAAGAAACAAGAAACAAAAAGAAATTTTTATGTGCAACTAAATGCTAAAAAAGGATTTTAAATGCCAATATAGTTGGAAAGAATTCATTGAATCATGTCACACATTAGTTAGTTTTAGAAGATAATGTTGCAATGCGAAGTTGTGATGATGCCCTAGTTGGCGATTGGTTGATGGATCCTCATGATATATTGGTGTATTGATCTTTCTATGCTTGAGTATGTTTCCTTCGAATTCATCTAACACTTTGTGATTTCATGGAATGGGAACCAATCAACTTAGGGTTTCCCTAAGTCTTAAAGAGTTAATAATTTCTCCTTGATGAAGTATTTTCTATGCAATGTTTGACAGTATGGTTATTGATGTGGTTATGTGAGTTTGATGCCTCTGTGCTAGAACACTAGGATATGATGGTGAAATTCACGCATATGTCATTTGATCATGACACATTGATCATATTCTCATGGATTACCCTAGCGTTTTTGGTTTGATTTGGCATCTTGATGACATGGATTATCATTTTTTATGAAGCACTAGTCTAATTGCATGTTAATGATGGTATTTGAACTTTGGAGGATTTTCTATTGGGGTGCTCTAGCTCATTGGATGTGGTTCACACTTATGGATGACTTTTGTACTACATGCTAGTTGAGTGGGGTATACCTTAACAAGAATGTAACCTTGGTACACAAGTTATTACTTTGTTGATCTTTGCCACTTAGGCCCCATTGACTTTTCTCAATGTCTCCAACAAAATCCTAGCGAATTCACCAAGAGGATTAATTGGTTAGTTTCCTTTATTATAAATAGTTTTTTGTTTGTCTTAGTGCTATTTTTTTCATTCTTCTGACTATAATCAATATAGAACACATTAATAATGTGTTCTAGATTGAAAAAATCTAATGGACAATTTGAATGGGATAATTAGCAAACACTATGGATGGGATAAGTGGACTAACAATACAATTCTCCTATGGTCCTTTTTGTTTTATCATTTGAGCATTTTCATCGCATGTTAATGGGTTTTGCCAATTATTTGAGAGATAGAAAAATGAAAAATGACTCTCTTCCCCAACCCCCTTTGTGTTCCTAAACAAATAAATGACGAGATCAAAACAACAAATGAAACATGAAACATGAATTGAATTGGAATGAAAGGTCACACCAATCCATGGCCCAGCTTGGGAGGGCCACCACAGTCTACAACTAGATTGAGGATGTCATCACAATCCATGACCAGTCCTAGATGGATTATACAGTCACCACCTATCCCTTTGAGGGCTTACACAATAATGCCCAAGTTCTAGACGGTATATACAGTGGTATCCCAGCCTAGGAGGATCATAAACAGTCATGCCCCAGCTACAAATAGGTCACAAACCAGGTACAACTGCCCCCAAAAATTGTAAAAACCTTAAAATATGCCCTAAAAATACCTAAAATAGACCTTCCACCAATAGTCCAAGAGCTGCCTTTTCTTACTCTTAGCATCCTTTCTATGGACTTAAAACAACCTTGCCTGCTCACATTGTCCCTCGACCCTCTTTGGTTCCAGGTTGTAACAACCTTATTCTAGCAATATACAGTTTGCAAATTCATTTTGCAGACTATCTCTAAACACTACCCTAAGGCTCCACCTACACCCATAGAAAACAAACAGTTGGTTGAGGTTAAAATCAATGATAACATAGCATATTTTAGATGCACACTTCCTAGGGAACTTCCTACAGTACATTTCAGACCTCATATGCAAACATCTGCTGTTGTCTTTCCTTTATTGGCATGAATGGACAGTCTTACAATGGACTGGTAATTGCATAATGAAATGAGGAATGCTACATCCATTTGAAAGGACTGTCATAAGTGTTTGGTGTTATGTTTGGATATATGATAGACATAAAGGATATTTCCTAACATTTTATACCCTCCCTAGTGTCATTCCTAAACTAGGAATAAAACATTACACATCACTACCACATGTTTTTTGTTATCAAGTAACCAATTCACTATATAGACTTCATTTAGATAGACACACCACTTTGGGCACGGGACACATCTCTATGCACTACCTCAACATCACAATAGCTCTCAGTCACACACCATGGTGCACTTGACCTAGATCTTCCATAATTTAGAACCCTCCCCATTGCTCATTTGAAACTGGGAGGAAAGTGGGGATTCTTTCTATCTAAACCAGGAGGAACTGGTAAGAAACATGAGTCCATGCCTCCCAAGAATGGTTCCTCACTTCCCAGGAATAATGATTAGTTATTAGGATATTAATAATTCTGCACTAGACTGCATGTGAGTAGTTAGATAGTTAGAATTCTATGTTGACTCTATCCTTTTGTAAATATATAAGAAGGCCTCTTGGCTAGATGAATAAGAAAGAGATATGTTATAGGTTTCTTCTTGTTGTCTTTTTTTTCTCTATGGCTATACATATTTCTGCATTTGTTCTTGGCTTCTTTGATAATGGTTCCTTATGTCTGGGGTGGTTCATGGATTCTTCAATAAGGCTCATTGAGTCTTATCACTTCAAGCGCATTAATTTTTTAAAGAATTTGGAATATGTCCTGTGACTATTGTTACCAAAAAGATGTCCTTAAAATGTATGAGGAAAAGATATTTCCTAACATGAATTACGAACTCTAGGTTTAAAAGGGATAGTTTCGAGTTAAAATATCTAGATATATAGTTAATTATGCTTCGATTCCATCCCCAATTATACCAAGATAAAAATGAAACATGCAATGAAGATTTTTGTTTTATTTCCTAGAGTCACTATATTTGGGAGTGGCTTGTAACCCTTATATAGGCCTTTATATTTACAATGATTTTACACGATAAAAAAAATGTTCATTGAGCACAATTTCTCTCTAGAAACTAGTATTTTACTAGTTTAGAGAATTTAATTTGGTTTAATGGTACTCATTATGATGTGTTGGATATTTTAACTCGAATCTATTCCTTTTAAATTTTCCCGAATACACAGTTTTTCCGTATTGCTAGTGTGCAGTCCTGGGATCAATATTGGATGATCCAAGTATTTCGATGTATCCCTATTTTTTATGATTAGTGGGCCTCTTTTCCATTTGGCCATGTATGAGTCTGAGCAAGTACCATGACCAAACTTGTCTTCATGATATTTTTACAAGACATATTATTAAGTTGAGACTTCTATAACTTGTTTTGGCCCCAAATTTTATGATAAGAGGGATTATTTTCTATGTATCCATACAGATTTTGGTCCAAAAACTTTGGATATATCCATCTCTGAAGATATCACAAGGCATCTATCCAGCTTGAAAAAAAAATGTTGATTTTTCTATATTTATGTTATAGGGTAAAATCCTTCATATTGGTATGCAAACTGTCTGCTCCATTTGGTGTCTTAAATGAAGGATTTTAAAATTTTCTTTCCCTATTTACATTTACATAATGCAATACACTTATGTTGAAAATGTTTAATCTTGTCCAACTTGTTCGAATGAGCCAAGACTATCAAGTATTTGTTTTGCATGCTACACATTTTAGATATCGAAATTTTATCTTTATGTCCAAACTACCTGATCTGTATTAGTCCATTTTGTTATCACAATGCCTTGTTTTTATTCAAATATCATTGTCCCTAATGCGTGCTCTCTATCTATCTGAGAGTTGCTTTGAGCTGTGTGATTTTAGTTGTGTCAAAGCCCATAATTTGAACCTAGAATAAAAAATGTGTCTAACATGGGTGTACTTTGTCCATGATAATACAGGAAATTCAAGTGGGAATGGAACCTGCAGGAGAGCTATGTTATCCATCTTATCCTGAGAGTAATGACACATGGAAATTCCCATGGATTGAAGAATTTGTACTATGATAAGGTATAGACATTTTTANCTCTCTCTCTCTCTCTCTCTCTCTCTCTCTCTCTCTCTCTCTCTCTCTCTATAGCTAGTATATAGGTTTTTTAATCCATTTGAGTCAATTCCATTATGTGAGTGACATCACCACCACATAATAATGGTTCATAAATTTTGGGTTTTTTAAATATATAGAAGACCGTATTTTTTTTTAAATACACAGAAGACCGTTGGTTATCTGACAGCATGTGACCCTCGTCTGACGAAGTTTCCATATCTCCAAAAATGGTGATTCAACAAGCATGTCAGTGCAACTCCTACAAGTCTTCATCGGTTATCCACCATCATGTGGGCCTCATCCGATGAAGTCACCGTAACTCTGACAAGAGTGTTATGATGACTAGTCGTCGCAAATTCGACTAAGTCGAGTCGAAAATCCAAAAACCCTTCCTCTCAAAATCGATGGCATTTACAAAGGAAGTGGCATAAATTGGACAAGGATACGTCAGACATCTGGAAACCAGTAGTCTCAAATTCAAAAATTATATGTCAGAAAATCGACAACCCTTCGTCTAAAAATCGACGGCATAAACCCGACTTTTTACAAAGGAAGTGGCCCACCTTTGACAATGAGAAGTCGGATGTTAGACCACGTAGGAGTTAGAAATTTGATGACTTAGTAGTGAAATACGTTGGCATATTAGCTTCATACGCTGTCAAAAATTTGACGGGGTTTGACATGTCATCGAATATTTGACGATATTCCACCGACGACAAAAAATGGTGTCGAATAATTGACAGGTATATGTCGAATTTTAGACATGAAATCCATCGGATTTTTGGCTCAAATTATGTTGTGTTATAATATTTTAATTCACTATTTTTTAGCAGGTCCAAAGAAAAAGAGGAGGAATCTCTGCTCAGAATCTGACTTTTGGGTCTCTCGGGACATCGAAAAACCCTTAGTTTTCCCTTCTTCTTCGTTTCTCTTCACTCCATAAAGTTGTATAAATATTTAGAACTATTTTATAGGGTGTAAGACATCTTTTAATTTCATTTTTATGATATTTCAATCATAATTAATAAATAAAGAAAGTGGGATACACGACGCCCACACTTCATTCCCCCTTGGGGATTGGCAGTGTTTCTTTCATCGCTTGAGTTTTTCTAACAATCACATGCAAACAATCCACTTTATTTGAAGGATTTTTAGTTAGTTATTTCTTTTCATTTCCATCTTTTAAATGGTTTAAATAATTTTCTTCCCTCACTCGTTTCCATGAAGTATGCTCTCTCCACCAACCAAAGGATTCTTGTCGATTATTGGTGGATGATCAGAAAGTGACACATAGCTTGTGGATTTCTGTAGGATTTAGTTTTTTATTTTTCTTCCACAATATTTTTGCTTCAGTGTACAATTTGAACAAACATTTTTCCATTTCGGTGTATGCTATTTCCCATCACAGGTTCTCCCTGAGCTTTGGGATAATCAAAAACAGGAATGGGCACTTATCAATTCTTCACATCTAAATACTTAATTCACAGTAATAAAATCAACAACATTCTAAAACATTGTGAAAATCTGGCACAACATATTTTTACATTATTGGGAAAATTTATGAAAGGAGGAAAGAACTACTGAATAGTGACCTCGAGATACAGTTAGGCTACACCCTTGTTGGTGTAGTGTTGAACACCTTCTTAGAGACTTTGATTCAACACGCATTTTAGAGTGAGGAATCAATATTGTCATATATTTGGACATATTCTCAGTACTTCATAAGTATATCAAGAATCATCCTTCCCCTAAATCAACTCATATTTAATAACTAAAACTGACCAAGACACGTTGCAAAGCATTTCCTTTTCAGCAGCATTTTTAACTCCATTTGGCACGGATCTGAGTACATAACAATATTATTTTCATCTGATTATCAGTTTTGTCAATATTAATATATATATATAATCATGTTATATGTTGTTCAATGTTTAAACAATTTTGCATCAGCCTTGCGACACAATTATTTACCAAAAAACTCCTAAAACAACTTAATTTTGTTATTAACAACTAAAATATAAAGAGACTTAGTTGAACTCTTTCTTAGGGACCCCCCGTTAGATTCATTAGGATTTTAGCCTAAATGGAGGAGTCAATATCAAGTGACAATACTTGACTCGATACTTTCCCCCAAGGGCACACGTAGTAGCTTGAATATTTATGCTGCACTTAAACCCTAGGCGTGTGAAAAGCGCTAACACTTTTTGGCATTGTTGCTGAGGATAAATCATTTTATTCATGTGGTACGACTTACCATTTTTATTTTTGTATTTTATCCAATAATTGATTCATCTAGTCGAACAAATCTGAAATCTACTCGGTCCATCTGACGACTCCACAGTTTAAAAACACTTCAGGGTATTTTACGAAAAGAAGCTTACATGAAACATTTAAACATTTTCCTGAACCTGAAAGGGTCTTATGGATAATATTATATAGACTTGAGTCTCATAGGATCCTTGAAAATATAGTGTCTGAGTCTATTTATGACATCCAATTCTTGTTCACAATGGAAACTCCCATTAATCTCGTGGCTAATCCTCTTAGTCTAATGGATTCTTTATTTCTTCCTCTTAATTTCACTAATATAGCAAGTCATCCTCATGCCATACCAGATAAAGCTATAGAGAAACTTCCAACTTTCCAGGGGAACAATGCCATTTCTGCATCAAGCCATCTTAGCAAGTTCTCAAAATGTCTCCTTAGTTGGTGTTGGGATCCTTCCAGTCAACATGATGATGTATACATGAAGATTTTTGCTTTATCACTTGAAGAATATGCCCGCGACTGGTACATCAACCTTGCTAATGATTCATATAACTCTTGGTACTCCTTCAAGAAGGGATTCATGGAAAGATTTGGTGAAAAGAAGGAGCCTCAGTTCTTATTAAATGCACTCCACTCCCTCAAGAGAAATGAAAATGAAACGATGGAGGAATTCAATAAAAAAATCATAGATCTTATTGCAAGCATGGATAATGTATTCAATCCTCCTGATAAATCCATATTAGTTTATTACATAGAGGCACTCAATGGGGAAATGAGATACCAATTGAGAGAAAAAGAACTCACTGATATTAAATCTTCCCAAGCATTAACCATTAAAATTGATGCAAACATGCAGGATTCAGGTAAGTCTAACTTGCCTGGTTTTACAAGAGGGCATGCCAAACAAGAATCCAAAGGAAAATATCCCATGCAAGAGGATTATGATCAGAATATCAAGGACTTAAATGAACAAATGGAAGCCATGGAAGATAATTATACTAATCAGTTGAAAACATGTAGAATTGAGTAGTGACCATGGAAATATCTCACTCTAATAAAAAAAAATTCCAACATAAAGGTAATTGGGGTCCTAAGAAAACTCCTTATAAATATAATAATCTTCCAAACCAACTAGATACAACCAATTTGGTTCAGGAAGTGATCCCTTATTGTAGACCTTGTGAATCATTTCATGAAGAAGCTAGTTGTTATGTGGCACGTCGAATTTTAGAACAAGGAATTCCTGAGATTGGCAGTAGTGAATAAGTTTCAAGCACGCCTGAATACATCAACGCAAATGGCCATATGTATCCCGTGTCTAAAGAATATTGGAATAAATCAAAAGAGTATATTCGAGAGGTGGACAATTTAACTAAGAATTATGGTGCTATGACTACATCAGAGCGGATTCGAGAAATGCCTAAGTTCAAAGGCATCACTCATCAAAGAAGAGAAAATGCTTGAACTCCAAAAAGTAATCAATATCAGGTAAACACTCCTCATGGAACAAATGATACTCTTGATATGGGTGTATGGTTTCAAAAAGTTAAGGTATCAATTCCTGCAATTGAAGTAATTAAAATTCCATCACAACGAGAAAAAATGATGAAAGTGTTAACTCCCACTCCTCCTAAGAAAGTGAATTTTCAAGAAAGTCACGAAATAACTTCTCCTATAAACAAAGATGATTCCATTGATCTTCCAGTTATTTTACAAACTAAGGAACGATGAAGAAAATATCATCCTCCTTTCTATGTTTCACTATTGATGAATGATCTTCTTCTTCATAATTGTATGTTAGATTCTGGATCTTCAACCAACATAATGACTAGGAAAGTCATGGAATAGTTAAATTTGAAAATCACCAAACCATATCATAATATTTGTATCATAATAAGGTTGTTGGTATTCTTTTTGGTTTCCTAGTACAATTGGCTAAGTACCTTGATATTCACTTAAAAATGGATATCCTCGTAATTGATGTACCCTACAAATGGGGTATGTTGATATCTAGAAAGTGGGATGCTAATTTTGGGGGATCCATTCAAATGGAATGGACTTATGCCACCGTTCCTTTATCTGAAGATACAATGGTGAAATTGTTGAGAATGTAGTTGTCATTGATTTCAAAGGTGTTCATGAATGACAAAGAAATAACTAGTGGATATGATGGTAGGATAAACTCAGTAAAAGAAAAAGGTAGTGATGACATGGCATAGATGATGATATGACATTTCATAGATCATGATATGGCATCAAAAAAATTGTTAGAAACAATCACAGAGGATTTCTGCAAAGAAATCATGCAGATACGCAAAGTCATAGTGAGATTCGCATTCAATCTGAAATCGATGATCAGGAAGCATCCTGGACGAGATCCGACGGTTAAGGATCAGTTACACAAAGGACATGCAGAAAAGGTGAAGTTCCACAAGTCATGGTGAGATCCGCATTCGATTTGAAATCAATGGCCAGGAAGCATACCGCTCAAGATCTAACGGTTAAGGATCAGTTCTGCAAAAGACAGGAAGAAAAAGTGAAGTTCCACAAAATAGTTTAGATCGACGGACAGGAGTGAACTTGTAAAAGAAATCAGCGTTTCATAAGAAAAGTGGAAAAAATAAAGAGGAATATCAAGGTCTAGGATAATATGCGTTTCCGCAAACTGAAGTCCGGAAGTCGGAAAGAGGAAGGATAAAAGAGGAAGGTGAAGAAGTGCAAAAAGAATGTGGGAAATGTCACATTTATGCATTCCACATCCCACGATCCGGAAGATTGACGGTTAGAAAGACATCCATGAAAGATTGATAGTGAGGAAACATTAGTGCAGAAAACAAAAGCCGTAGGATTGTGAAAAGACTGTGGGAAATGTCATAGTTCTGCATTCCACATCCCGCGATTCAGAATATTGACGTTTAGAAAGAAATACATGAAATATCGACGATGCGGAAAGGTTAGTGCGAAAAATGAAAAGTCGAAAATTGTGAAAGCAACGTTTTGAGATTTTGAGAACCTGCAATTCTCATTCCATGTTTCGAGAGATCAATGATCATGAAGAATTCTGCATGAGATTAATGGTGCAGAACGATTAGTGCAAAAGCATAAATCTCGAAATAACATTATGGAAAAGTCACAAACCCGCATTCCGCTATCCGTATCTTATCGAATATCAATGGTCACAAAGAATCCCACAGGATATCAATGGTGTGGAATGGTTGAGGTGGAAAGCTAAGTGTGGAAAGACATTTTGAGAAATGGCATGGTTCGACAATCCGCATACTGCATCGTAGATCTATGGTCAAGAAACAGTCTGGGACAAAGATCAATGGCTCAGGATGAGTGCAGAAAGATGACTACATAAAATGATTTCTGAAAGCTAATAGTGTGGAAATACATTTTGAGATCTACGGTCAGAAAGAATCCTGAAATCATATCAATGACTCAGGGTATTTTTGGCAATAGAGACTATGAAAGAACACAACTGAAAGGTTAAACTGTAAATCGATTAGTAGGAGCTTAGGAGATGCTCGCAAGAGATAAACTCATGTGAGGTAGTCAATAGGGAGCTCGCATAGGAGGAAAAGAAGCCCACATGAATTGTTTGATGAATCTTGTGATCAGAGAAGAAGGGAGCTCACAGATCAGAAATGATCAAGAAGGTTTTAATTAATTATTTAATTAAAAATTGTTAATATCGTATTCGAAAGGGCATGATAGTGAAAGGGAACATTTCTAGAATGAAGAGATGTGTTTGTAGGAAGCGTGAAGGTATTAAATAACATAATAACTGAAGGAAAGAAATTGTCTCTTTGATTGCAAATGATAGAGTCCAAGAAGTGAACAACAAACTAATAAAAATCAGTCTAGGGTGGCAAGGTGGTGCTAGGGAAAACTAAAAGTATGCAAAGGGTGTTGTAGCCTCCTTGTTTGTTGTAGAAGGTAGAAAACCCAGGGTGTTGGAGCATCCTTGTCTATTGTAGTAAGTAGAAACCTAGGGTGTTGAAGCATCCTTGTATGTTTTAGTAGGCAGAAACCCAAGGTGTTGTTGCATCCTTTTTGTATTAGCAAACAAATAAAATTTTGTAGATTCATCTTATTAATGAGTTTGAATTGGTGGTTTTCTCTTTGAGGTTTCCACGATAAAATTTGTGTCTTAACTTGTTTGATTCTTTTGTGATTTTATCTTTCAAAAATAAAAAGACAATACTGATTCACCCCCCCCTCTCAATTATTGTGTGATAATCCAACAATTGTTATCAGAGAAGGTTCCTTCATCATATTTTAACCACTAGAAGTTAGATCCTATTCAAAAACCACTATGGATCAACAAGAAGTTTTAGCCACCAACAAACCTCCATTGTTCATAGCATAAAATTATACTTACTGGAATGTGAGAATGAGGTTCCATCTAATGTCCCTTGGTTGTAAGGTTTGGGATGAAAATATAAAGGAATATAGAATAGATTACTAAGCACCTATCGAAAATACATAACTAGGCCAATATGAAGGTAATGCCAAAGCCCTAAATGCAATCCCGAGTGGGTTGACAAAATTTGTATTTACAAAAGTTATGCAATGCAAGACTGCCAAAGAAGCCTGGGATAAGTTAAAAAATATCTATGAAGGAGCATGTAAAGTCAAAGAATACAAGCTTCAGACATATAAAGGGCAGTTTGAGAGCCTTAAAATGAGAGAAGAATAAAATATTGGGGAATAAATTCTAAGAGTAGATGAGGTTGTCAATTCCATTAGAGGTCTTGGTGGAAAATTAAGAGAGAAGGAAGTTGTGATCAAGGTAGTAATAACGTTTCCAATGAAATATGACTCAAAAGTATCCACCCTAGAAGAACGGGATGATATTGACAAGGTGAAAGTATATGAACTACATGGAATCCTCACTACATATGATATGAGAACATGACTAAATGAATCTTCAAAAAGGGAAGCAACATTTAGAGCCTCATGCAAAAATCAAACAGAGAACCTAGATGACGAGGAAGCTCTTTTTATTAAAAAACTTGAGAAGGGTACTAGAAAGTATAAAGGAAAGTTACCCCTACAATGTTTTAGCTGTGGAAGAATTGGATATTTTTCTTCAAAATGTACTTACCCTAAACAAGATGATTGATGAGAGAGAAACCTCAAAATTCAGAAAGGGTAAAACAGGAAACAAGAAGAATCCCTATGAAAAAAGAAAATTATCTACACCATGGAAGATAGTGAAGATGGAGATACAAGTGGATATGAGGAAACCGAGATTCTATTCATGGGTCTAGATACTCCAGATTCAAATGGTGACTCAGATGAAAGAGGAGAAGTAGAATTCAAAGATGAACTTGTTAGCGCTCTTGAAGAACTTGATAAATGTAGGAAAAAGAACAAACAGTCAAGTCATATCATTAGTGAGATGGAAGCTCAACTTCTAGATGCCAAAAGGATTGAGGAGGATCTAAACCTACAACTCAAAAAGATAATACTAGAATATGAGAAACTTGAAGAAGAGATCATACAATTCAAGAAAAAGCTTGATGAAGGATCTATCAAATCAAAATTTGAAAATAGCTCAAGGATTCTAGATGCCATCCTGAATAGCCAAAGAGCATCAAGTGATAGATATGGCTTGGGTTTTAACAAAGAAAATAAACCAGAATGTATCTTTTTTACTAATCAAGGAGGAAATAAGAAACGTTATGCTGAAGCACTAAAGAGTCTAGTGAAAAAGGAAGAGAGAAAGAAAACTGCCCCAAACTCTCAAGATAAAAACATAAATAATATGGTGCCTAAGAGACCAAATAGATATATGCATATATTTTTAGGTCATTGTTACTCCTGTAATAACTTTGGTCATAAAGCCTTAAATTGCATAGCTAATGGGAAGGTTCCTGAATACAAGAAGAATTTATCAAGTAATAAACCAAAAGGAAATCATAACCTTTTAACACTTCTTAAAAAATATGACATAGAGTGTTACAAATGTAATAACTGTGGACATATAGCAAGAGATTGTAAACTGATGACTCCCACAGAGAAAACTGTTTCAATTAAGTCTCAAGACACAAAAAAAGAAGTATTGGAGGGAAAAGGAAGAAAAGGAAAGTTCCATGATTCCTCTATGTGCAACAGAAAATAAAAACCTATCACACTTGGACAGTGGGTGTTCAAAATATATGACCGCTGACCCAAACAAATTCATAACACTAAAAAATAATAAGGGTAAAGTCACTTTTGGAGACAACTTGTCTTCCAAGATAATTGGAAAAGGAACAACTGTTGTTAATAATAAGATCAAAGCATAAAATGTATTACCAGTAGAAAATCTCAAGCCTAATCTCCTCAGTGTAAGTCAAACATGTGATCAAGGACACATCTGTATCTTTGACTCAGAGAAATGTGAAATTAGGAAAAAAGACTCAGAAAGAGTTGTTGGTATGGCCTTAAGAAACTCAAACAATGTCTACATCCTAGAAAATAAAAATCAATGTTACTCAAGCATGGTTGATGAAAGTTGGTTATGGCACAGAAGGTTGGGACATTTAAATTTTGAGAATATTTTCAGAATAAGTAAGAAGGAAGTTTTAAGAGACTTTCATAAAATTATAAAACCTCTTAACTCAGTTTGTAAACATTTTCAACATGGGAAGAAAACTAGAGCTAGTTTTAGAACAAAAGAGCATATGCCCTCACATCCTCTGGAAATAGTGCACACAGATCTCTGTGGACTAGCAAGAACTAAAATCCTGCTGGGGGGATATTATTTCATGCTGCTCATTGATGATTAGACAAGGATGACTTGGGTGACACTCCTTAAAGTAAAATCATAAGCCTTTCAGAAGTTCAAAATCTTCAAAGCAATGGTTGAAAATGAGACACATGTGAATATCAAATGTCTTAGATCCAACAATGGGGGAGACTTTACCTCAAATGATATTAATGTGTTTTGTGAGACACATGGAATTAAGAGGAAATTTGCAGCTGCAAAAATTCCTCAGTAGAACGATGTTGTTGAAAGGAAAAATAGAACAGTTCAAGAGGCTGCTAGAACAACGCTAAATGAAGCAAAGTTGTCATATGCATTTTGGAAAGAAGCAATATACACAACTGTCTATGTAATTAATAGAGGACAAATTAGAGTGAATAAATACAAACCCCCTTGTGAACTTTGGTATGGAAGACCAACCTCATTCAAATATTTCAAAATATTTGGTTGTAACTGTTACATTAAAAGGAACGAGGATGACCTTGGAAAGTTTGAATCTAGGACCGATGAAGGAATATTTCTAGGATATTCATCCACCAAGAAGGAATAAAGATGTTACAATAAGAGGTTACACAATATTGTAGAAAGTGCAGATGTAAGAGTAGATGATTTAAAACCAAGAAAATAAAGAATTCATGACAGTGTTGAAAATACTAATAATGAAGAAAAGGAAGAGTTGCAAGAGGATGAAAGTACTCATGATGAAGAAGAAGGAACAGAAAAGGAAGATACACAGTAAAGTGAAGAAGACTCCCCAAGACATGATACAAAAAATCCATTTAGAAGGATGTTAGAATTTCATCATTAAGTTAGCATTATATTAGGATCTTTACTGAGAGAATAACAAGCACAACAATCAAACACAAGAGACAATGAACATAGTGTTTATCCTCGGGGAAACCATAAATGGTGAAAACCCCGCAACTTCCTCAGAGATAGAATCAACACCAAAAGTAGAACCCAAAATAGTAAGTGATCTCCCGACAGTAGTAACCTTCTTCTTGACTAGCCCCAGTGTCTTCTCCTTCCTCAACTATGCGCTACACTTGAGTGTGTATGAGTTGTATGATAAATAGAGAGTCCAACTCTCTATTTATACTAATCCTAACATGAAAAAAACCCTACTAGGGCTGACCTCACTATGATAGTCTAATGACCCTAGTGCCCCAGAACTGCGGGGACTTTAACCCTTAGACAATAGGAGGGTTACCCACAGTAACTTGACATGACTTGTTTACATGATAGACCTTCTCGATAGGAACAATGGGGCATGACATAACTCAAGTACATATCGGAATAAACATTGGGTTACAATATATAAGAAATACAAGTGAAATACGTTCCGAAGTTACATATACATCAACACTCCCTTAACTAGGAAGGTATTCTTTCGACACAATTTTCAACACAAGTCTTCTTCTCTGTATCTTCTGGATCATCCTTGAGTCCTCATCATCTTCAAGTATTCTTCATCTTCAAGTCATATTCATCTTCAAGTCATCTTCATCTGCAAGTCATCTTCATCATCGGATCTGGATTATCACTAGATCTGAATCATTAATAGATCTAGATCTTCACTGCTGGATCATCATCACTGGATCTGGATCATCACTAGATCTAGATCATCACTGGGTCATCATCACAGGTGCTATCTCTTGATTCTTCTTGTCATAGGAACCTCTACATAGCTAGTCCTTTTTCATACTGGATGTATCATCACAGAGATAGTCCTTTTTCATACTAGATGTGGCATCACAGAGCTGGTCCTTTTTCATACCAGATGAGGCATCACAGAGCTGGTCCTTTTTCATACCAGATGTGGTAGCTACTCAGAGCTAGTCCTTTTTCATACTAGATGAGTCTTCACAGAGCTAGTCCTTTTTCATACTAGATGAGACATCACGGAGCTAGTCCTTTTTCATACCAGATGAGGCATCATAGAGCTAGTCCTTTTTCATACCAGATGTGGCAGCTACTCAGAGCTAGTCCTTTTTCATACTAGATGAGTATTCACAGAGGCAACCCTTTTTCATGCTGGATGTTCCATCTACATAGAGCTAGTCCTTTTTCATACTAGATGTGTCTTCACAGATCCATCCCTTTTTCATGCTAGATGTGGCATCTAAACAGAACTATTCCTTTTTCATACTAGATGTGTCTTCATAGAGCCAGCCCTTTTTCATGCTGGATGTAGCATCTACACAGAGCTAGTCCTTTTTCATACTAGATGTGTCTTCACAGAGCCATCCCTTTTTCATGCTGGATGCGGCATTCACACATATACCTGATAATGGAAGGAACCAATCCTCTCACCATGTCACAGCTCTTACATCCGACCATGGAAGGAACCAATCCTCTCACCATGTAGGAAGGGCACAACACTTATATCTGACCATGGAAGGAACCAATCCTCTCACCATGTAGGAAGGGCACAACACTTATATCTGACCATGGAAGGAACCAATCCTCTCACCATGTCAGAAAGGCTCAGCACAGACACATCACTTCCTCTTAGGAGGCATCTCAATCTGGAGAACAACAAGCTTATCCCTGAAGTACTCAAACTTCACCCTAGACAATGGCTTAGTCAACACATCAGCTATCTATTCGTCCTTTGCAACATACTGGAGCTTCACTGCTCCTCTCCGCACCATATCCCTAATATAGTGATACTTGATCTCAATATGTTTCGACTTGTCATGGAATACTGGATTCTCTGACAACTTTACACAACTCTGGTTGTCACATTATATACAAGTAGCATCTAATTGGAGATCAAATAAATTAGACAGTAGCTTCCTCAGCCATACTGCCTCACAACTAGCTGAATAGGCTACAACATACTCTGCTTCAGCTATACTCAGTGTGACACAGGATTGCTTCCTGCTAAACCAAGAGATCACACCTGATCCCATATTGAAGCAACACCCTGAAGTGCTCTTCCTATTGATGGCACTGCCTGCCCAATCTGAATCAATATAACCCTCCAGGTTAATCTTCTGATCAGCCTTATACTTGAGCCCATAATCAACCATACCCTTCAGGTACCTCAGAATATGCTTTGCAACAGTCAAGTGAACATGTCTCGGATCTGTCAAGTATTGGCTCAAGGTGTTCACAACAAAGCAGATATCTGGTCTCCTGTTTGTCAGCTACATTAAGGACCCAATCATATGACAATACATCATGGCATCAACTGTCTCTGATGAATCATCACTCAATAGCTTCAGGTTTGATGCCATAGGTGTGGTTAATGTCTTGCATTCCATCATCCCAAAATCTCTTCAAGATCTCTACCACATACTTCCCTTGTCCAAGGAAGATTCCATCTGTAGTCTGCCACACCTCCATACCTAGGAAATAATGCATCATTCCCAAGTCCTTCATCTCAAACTCAACAACAATCTTTCTCTTCGTATCGGCAATCAACCCATCCATACCTATCACAAATAGATCATCTACATATAGTAGAAGCATCACCGGGTTGCCATCTTCCACCTTGTAGTAAAGGTTGGAATTTGCTTTACTCTTGGTAAAGCCCAAACTGGATAGAAAGCTGTTAATTCTACTGTACCATGTCTTGGGTGCCTATTTCAAACCATACAGGGATTTATTCAATCTACACACATGAGACTCCCTGTCATGTTTCTCAAAATCGAGTGGCTTCTCCACATACACTTCCTCTTTTACTACGCCATTCAAGAAGGAAGTCTTGACATCCATTTGGTGTATCTTCCATTTCATCACTGCAGCCAAAGCAAGTACCGATCTGATGGAAGTGTATCTGGCTACAGGTGGAAAGGTTTCTTCATAGTCTATTCCTTCTTTCTGAGAGAAACCCTGAGCCACAAATCTTGCCTTATACTTTTCAATGCTACCGTCTGCAACATGCTTGATCTTGTAGATCCACTTGGAAGTTACAACTGACTTCCCTTCTGGTCTTGGGACAACATCCCAAACATCATTCTTCATGATCGATTAATACTCTTTGATCATCGCATCCTTCCATTCTTTCCATTCTGATGCTTCTTCATACTCGAAAGGTTCTTTATCAATAAAGTCACATAGTAAAGCTACATAACTGGAACAGGATTTGGTTCTCTTTCTTTCTCCAAGATTCTCTTCTGTAACCCCATATCTTTCCGCACCTTGGATAATCTCTCGTACCCAAGCAGGTTTCCTCTTGTGAGGATTCTTCTCCTATTGTGGATCTACAGGTCTTTGTGGTTCTTCAAATTCTCGATCTTCTTCTTGAGTTTCTTCGTTCATGATTGTATCATGAATTCTGGGAGCTTCTGCTTCTTCAGGTTCTTCAGCAGGTTTCTTTGTGGATTTGATGTAGGATGAATCTTCATCAAATGTTACATCCCTGCTAATGTCAATCTTCTTGAACCCTGGGAAGTATATTCTGTAAGCCTTCGAGCTTTTAGAGTATCCCACAAATATACCCTTCTTTCCTGAAGGATCTAATTTTGTTCTCTTCTATTTTGGAATGTGTATGTACACAGGACAACTGAATATTCTGAGATGGCTGACTTCTGGTTTCTTGTCGAAGAATACTTCTTTAGGAGGCTTGTTATTGAGTACTCTGTGTGGAGTACGGTTCTGTACATACATTGTTGTTCTGGCTGCTTCTTCCCAAATATGCATAGGAAGATCTTGATCATGAAGCATAGCTCTTGCAGCTTCCATGATAGTTCTATTCTTCCTCTCTGCAATCCCATTCTGTTGTGGATTATAAGGAGTAGACAAATCCCTCTTAATCCCTGAGTCTTTACATAGTTCCTTGAACTCATTTGAAGTGAATTCTCTGCCATTTTCTGATCGAAAAGTATTGATATTCTATTCAGTATGGTTCTCGATCAAGGCTTTGAATTCCTTGAACTTGCTGAAAACTTCATCTTTATTCTTCATGAAGTAAATCCATGTCTTCCTAGAAAAGTCATCAATAAAAGAGACATAGTACACATACCCACTTAGTGAGCTTGATGACATTGGTCCACATACATCGGAGTGGATAATTTCCAAGATTCCTTTTTCTTTTCTTTCGCTACTTGGAAATGTCTTCTTTGTGTTCTTTCCTTTTGCACATCCTTTGCAGACCCCTTCATGTTTTGCTTGAATTTATGGAATACCTTCAACAGCTTTGCTTGCAAGTGGTAGTGCTCTGTAATGAACATGTGGAAGCCTTCTATGCCAAAGTTCAATTGGTTCTACTATGTCATGAACCAAAGCTTGATCTGGTTGGCCCTTCAACTTGTATAGACCTCCTTCTTGTTCTCCAACACTATTGCATCGTCAAAATTCTTTCCCTTTGGCCACATAAGAACTTGGCTATATACAAAAGAAACCCTCATTCCTTTTGCATCCAGTGTAGATATGGAGAGAAGGTTCTTCTTTAGTCCTGGAACAAGTAATACATTCTTCATCTTCAAAGACTTTCCCAAGTATAGTTTATAGGAGGATTCACCACTACCTTTTATTGGATATTGGTAGTCATCCCCAAGTTTCACCTTGTGAGGTGACTCATGTTCAGATAGCTTGACAAATGATTCTTTGAATCTTGTCATGTGCTTGGAAGCACCACTATCTATGAGCCAATCATTGCTTCCATGTGAAACAGTTCCCGTGAGAGTAGAGATCAGTACATATTCTTCCTCACTTTCTTGTCTAATTCTCTTTGTGGAAGGTTCATCATCCTCTGCAGCATGGGAATGATGTCTTCTCTTGTTTCCCTTCTTCTTTAGGTTTCTTTTGTTAGGGAAGAATATGGATATGTGACCTTTCTCATCACATGTGTAACATCTAATAGTATTCAGATCTTTTATTGAGTGTGAGATCTTACCTTTGGAGTGATAATGGCTCCTTCTATTTTTCTTGGAGTGAACTGTGAGAGCTTGATCTTCACTTCCCATCTTCTCTTCTCGAGATGCTATTCGAGATTCTTCTTGAGAACATTCTTCCCATAGTTTGCTGAACTTGACTAACTTCTTTCTGGAATAGATTCCTTGAATGAAAGAGTCCCATGATCTAGGGAGACCATTCAAGGTGGTCATCACAATCTCTACATTTTCCACTTCTTCATCTACTGCTTCCAGCTGCTCCTTGATCTGAGAAACCCTTGTAAAGTAAGACTGAATAGTCTTAGCATTCTAAATCTTCACATTCTTCAATTGGTTTCTCAGAGTCATCTTCCTGTTTATGTTCTTCCCTTCAAACAATTTGGTTAGGGCATCAAACATAGCTTTAGGTGTCTTGAGGGAGGACACCTGTGGTATGAGATGATCCTTGATAGAATCAATAATGATTGTCTTTTCCATAACCAACTTCTTCTTATGCAAGACCTTAGCCTCATCTCCCTCTGGAACTGGAACCTCCTCATTAATATAGGAGTCCAACTCATTTTCTTCCAGGAATAGGGAGATCCTATACTTCCAGGCTCGGAAGTTATCAGCTCCCTCAAGATTTTCATCAAGCTTGGTATGATGAGACATCTTAAACTGAGAACCTCAAATGGAAATACAAAATATTTAGATCTTACCAGGTCAAGATATCGAATCTAGATTTGGATCTGAAATCCTGTAGTGCTGGTTCAGTAGCAAATTAGGGTTTTGCTTTTCTGGAGTTCTATCCACCCAAAATCCTTGAAATTTATCCCTAACTTCGATTTTGGGGAGGATATCAATACAGGCCTGGGCTCATTGAAAAATTCCTGTTCTGTGAAAAGCTCTAATTTCCGGCAGTAGTGTTGGGTCCAAAATTAAAAAACCTCAGAATTCGATTCTGCTTCGACAGAAAATGTGTCCTAAGGAGGAGAGTTATTCCACCTTACTTTTGCTGAAAATCTATGGAGGAATATACACAAACTAGGAAGACCTAGTTCCCGCAGCTGCACAGTGTCCTCGTCTCAGGTTAGATTTGATACCATGTTAGAATTTCATCATTAAGCTAGCATTATATTAGGATTTTTACTGAGAGAATAACAAGCACATCAATCAAACACAAGAGACAATGAACACAGTGTTTATCCTAGGGGAAACCATAAATGGTGAAAACCACACAACTTCCTCAGAGATAGAATCAGCACCAAAAGCAGAACCCAAAACCGTAAGTGATCTCCCGACAGCAGTAACCTTCTTCTTGACTAGCCCTAGTGTCTTCTCCTTCCTCAACTATGCGCTACACTTGAGTGTGTATGAGTTGTATGATAAATAGAGAGTCCGGCTCTCTATTTGTACTAATCCCGACATGACAAAAACCCTACTAGGGCCGACCTCACTAGGAGAGTCTAATAACCCTTGTGCCCCAGAACTACAGGGACTTTAACCCTTAGACAATAGGAGGGTTACCCATAATAACTTGGCATGACTTGTTTACATGATAGACCTTCCCAATAGGAACATCGGGGCATGACATAACTCAAGTACATCCCGGAATAAACATCGGGTTACAATATATAAGAAATACAAGTGAAATACATTCCAAAGTTACATATACATCAACAAAGGATACAAAAGAATCATCTAGAAACATATATCATAGGTGATAAAAATGTTGGAGTCAGTACAAGGAGACAACTAACATTTAATGAACAAGCCCTACTCTCAATAATGGAACCTAAGATTTTTTCAGAAGCAAGCAAGAATGATGAATGGATCAAAGACATGAATGAAGAATTATATCATATTGATAAAAACGAGACCTGGGAACTTGTCCCAAGACCTAAAGATAAGAATAACATAGGGACCAAATGGGTTTTCTAGAACAAATTCAATTAGGATGGTCAAGTGATAAGGAACAAGGAAATATTAGTATGTAAGGGGTATGCTCAGGTAGAAGGGATTGATTTTGAAGAAAATTATGCTGCTGTGGCAAGACTTGAAGCAATCATAATGTTTCTAGCACTCTCCAGCCATAAAAATTTTAAAGTGTATCAAATGGATGTTAAGTCTGCATTTTTGATAAGAAAAATAGGAGAGGAGGTTTATGTTGAACAACCTGAGTGTTTTCTATTATCAGAAAAGAGAGACTGTGTTTGTAGACTAAAAAAAGAACTCTATGGTCTTAAACAAGCTCCAAGAGATTGGTTTTGAAGGCTAGAAAACTATTTAAAACAACAAGGATTTAAGAGAGGGGCCACTGAAAGTAATCTCTACTTAAAAATCGAAGATGAAAATATGATCATTGTTGTTGTTTATGTAGATGACATCATATTTGGAAGCAATTTACAAATTCTAATTGTAAAATTTTCCTCTAAAATGAAGAAGGAATTCAAAATGTCAATGTTGGGTGAACTAACATTTTTCTTGGGGTTGCAAGTTTATCAAACAGATAGAGGAATCTTTATCTCTCAAACTAAGTACATCAAAGATATGCTTAAAATATTTCAGATGGAAGACTCAAAACCTGGTAGTACTCCTATGATCACATGTTGTAAACTAAGTAAGGACGACGAGTCTCTGGAAGTGGATCACACCATGTATAGATCCATGATAGGTATCCTGTTGTATGTGACAACTACAATACCAGATGTGATGCAAGGTGTAGGATTGGTTGCTAGGTTCTAGTCAAGCCTTAAAGGAACGCATGTAACTGTAGTAAAAAGAATTTTCAAGTATTTAAAAGGAACTATGGAGTATGGGTTATGGTACCCAAAGAGTCAATATTTCACCTTTAAATACTTTACTAATGTAGATTGAGTAGGAAGTGTTGATGATCAAAAAAACACCAGTGGACAAACATTCTTTTTAGGGAATTGCTTGGTATCATGGTCAAGTAAGAAACAATCCTCCATTTCACTCTCTACAACTGAGTTTGAATACATTGTTGCTGCATCCTGTTGCACTCAGTTTATTTGGAAGAAACATACACTAGAAGACTTACTTGTTAAATATGAGCATCCAATAATAATTAACTGTGACAATACCAGTTCTATTAATATGTCAAAAAACCCCATCATGCAGTCCAAAACGAAACACATACCAATCAAGTATCACTTTCTAAGAGAACAAGTATCTCAGAAATTTGTCAAATTAGAATATGTTGACACAAAAGAACAAATTGTTGATATGTTTACCAAACCGTTACCCAAAGAATCCTTTGAGCATCTTAGACAACAGATGAGAGTAATTTCATTACATTAGATGTAAGAGAAAGAGGCATGAACTTAGGGGGAGACATGATGATAGGGGGAGTTATCAGAAAGAAGAAAGATGGGAAATCCTAAATAGCATAATAGGTTATCCTTTGTCATTGTTGTCAAAGGGGGAGAATGCTTAGATACTGCCATCAATGCCAAAGGGGGAGATTGTTGAGAATGTAGTTGTCATTGATGTCAAAGGTGTTCACAAATGGAAAAGAAATAACCAGTGGATATGATGGCAGGATAAAATATGTGAAAGATAAAGGTAGTGATAACATGGCATAGATGATGATATGGCATAGACAAAACTGTTAGAAACAATCACAGAGGATTTCCACAAAGAAATCGTGTAGATATGCAAAGTCATGGTGAAATTTGCATTCAATCTGAAATTGACGATCAAGAAGCATCCCGCACGAGATCTAATGATTAAGGACCAGTTCCGCAAAGGATAGATGAAAAAGGTGAAGTTCCGCAAGTCATGGTGAGACCCGCATTTGATCTGAAATAAACAGTTAGGAAGCATCCCACATGAGATCCGACAGTTAAGGATCAGTTCCACAGAGATAGGCGAAAAATGTGAAGTTCCACAAAAGAGTTTAGATCAACGGACATGAGTGAACGTGCAAAAGAAATCAATGGTTCATAAGAAAAGTGGAAAATGGAAAGCAAAAGATCAAGGCCTAGGATAATATGGGTTTCCGCAAACTAAATTCCAGAAGACAAAAAGAGGAAGGTGAAGAATCACGAAAAGAATGTGGTAAATGTTACAGTTCCGCATTCCGCATCCCGCGATCCGGAAGTTCGGCGATTAGAAAGACATCCGTGAAATATCAACGGTGCGGAAATATTAGTGCAGAAAACATAAGGCGGAGAATCATGAAAAGACTGTGGGAGATGTCACAGATCCACATTCTGCATCCTGTGATCCAGAAGATCGATGGTCATAAAGACATTCATGAAATATCAATGATGCAGATAGGTTAGTGTGAAAAATGGAAAGCCAAAAATTGTGAAAGCAATGTTTTGATATTTTGAGAACCTGCACTTCGCATCCCGCATTCTGAGAGATAAATGGTCATGAATAAGCCTGTAGGAGATCAACGGTGTAGAACGATTGGTGCAAAAAATTTAGTGCAGAAGTAGAAATCTCAAAATGACATTATGGAAAAGCCACAAACTCACGTTCCGCTATCCACATCTTATCGAAGATCAATGGTCAGAAAGAATCCCGCTGGGGATCAACGGTACAAAATGGTTGAGGCGGAAAGCTAAGTGAAGAAAGACATTTTGCGAAATGTCATGGTTCGACAATTCGCATATCGCCATTAGAGGAAATTTGGGATCTAAAATGGGCCTTATAAGAAAATGAGCCAACAATAAATTTTTGTGAGTTGGAATTCAAGAACCAATAGAATTTCAATAAAATGAGTCAACCATAATGGTTGACTTGACATATTTATCATTAAAAAAAGTATTTTTTTGTTCATATTTTCAACATATCTCCCTGTGTTTTTACTCAAATTTCGTGCAGGAGGGCTCTTTGGATGCAAAATTTAATTTTGCATCCAACGAGCCCTCCCGCTCAAAATTTGATTAAAAACACACGGAGATATGTTGAAAATATGAACAAAAAAGTAGTTTTTTTTCTTCCTCCAAAATTAATAAATATTATTTTATTATTTTCCTTAGGAGGCTGATTTTAGACCTCAAATTTCCTCTAATGATGGCAGATCTACTGTCAAGAAATAGTTCAGGACAAAGATCAATGGCTCAAGATGAGTGCGAAAAGACGGTTGCAGAAAGCTAATAGTGTGGAAAGACATTTTGAGATCTACGGTTAGGAAGAAGCCCGAAATCAGATGAATGACTCAGGGTGATTTCAGAAATAGAGATTACAGAAGAATGTGACATAAAGGTTAAACTATAAATTGATTAGCAGGATCTTAGGAGATTCCCACAAGAGATAAGCTCGCGTGAGGTACTCCACAGGGAGCCCGTAGAGGAGGAAAAGAATCCCACAAGCATTGTTTGATGAATCCCACGATCAAAGAAGAAGGGAGCTCGTAGATCAGAAATGATAAAAAATATTTTAATTAATTATTTAATTAAAAATAGTTAATATCATATTCGAAAGGGAATGATAGTGAAAGGGAACGTTTCCATAATGAAGAGATGTGTTTGCAGGAAGCGTGAAGGTATTTAATAACATAATAATTGAAGGAAACAAATTGTCTCTTTGATTGCGAATGGCAGAGTCCAGAAGTGAACAATAGTATGAAAATCAATCCAAGGTGGAAGGGTGGTGCTAGGGTAGACTATAAGTCTGCAAAGGGTGTTGTAGCATCCTTGTCTGTTGTAGCAGGAAGAAAACCCAGGGTGTTGGAGCATCCTCATTTGTTGTAGAAGGAAGAAACCTAGGGTGTTGAAGCATCCTTGTCTGTTGTAGCAGGAAGAAACCCAGGGTGTTGTTGCATCCTTTTTGTAGTAGCAGATAAATTAAATTTTGTAGATTCATCTTATTAATGAGTTTGAATTGGTGGTTTTCTCTTAACCTGTTTGATTCTTTTGTGTTTTTAGTTTTTAAAAATAAAAAGACAATACTGATTCACCCCCCCTCTCAGTATTGTGGGATAATCCAACAAAAATTGCATAGTGAAAAGGAGAAGAAGTATCATGTAGAAAACCCCAAAAAACCTTCCAATGAATTTGTTTACCAAATAGATAGTCTTGGAAATTATTCTTGATACTCTACCTTTTTAACCCCAGTTAAAGAAAAATTTAAAGATGAAAAGGTAGATGAAATATGGAAGATGAATTTTGATGGCGCTCATTCAAGATTTGGAAAGGGAGCTGGAGTTGTCATCACTTCACCTAAAGGAAAAGTTTTTAACTTTTCCTTTAGGTTAGAATTTGAGGCAACCGACAATATAGAAGAATATGAGGCACTCCTACTTAGGTTGGAAATAGCTAAAGATATGGGGATTAAGATGTTGAATATAGCAGGCGACTCTGATTTAATAATACTCCAAGTTAAGAACCATTTTTCTTGCATATGTAAAAGGTTAAAGAAGTATAGGAATGTAGCGTGGGATATATTGGAATTATTCGATGCCTTAAATCTTACTAGCATCCATAGAGATCAAAATAACTTAGCAGATAATATAGTTGTAGCAGCTTCAAATATTCAACCTTCAGAAGAAATTCTAAATGGTGACGGTAAATTAGAGATTAACATTAGAGCATCAGTCCAAGATAAAATGGAGCATTGGCAGGTATTTTGTGATGATGAAAAAATTTTGAAATTCATCCACAACATAGAGTAATTTTCAAACTTCAATGTCTATTTTCAGGAGGATGGTAAAGAGTATCAAGGTAAAGGTGATCAATTTGAAAATCTAGTACCTCATGGTCTAGTTTCACTTGAGCATATATTTTATAGGCATGATAGAAGAAAAAATAAAATAGACATTGAGATCAACATTGGAACAAATGATGAACCAAAAATGATAAAAATTGGAAAAGGTACTTCTGAAAAGGAAAGGAACAACTTAGTAAATCTTGTCAAAGAGTATAGAGATTTATTTGCTTTAACTTATGATGAGCTCAAAGCTTATCGAGAGGATGTGTTCCAACACACTATACCTCTAAAATAAGACATTAAAGAAGTTAAGCCTTTTCGACAAAAAATGAGACAAATCAACCCCAATCTTGCACCAATAGTTAAAAAGGAGCTTGAGAAAATGTTGGATGCTGGGATCATTGCATCAAAACGACATTCATCTTGGTGCTCCAACTTGGTGGTTGTGAGAAAAAAGAATGGGAGCATAAGAATATGTATAAATTTATGAAATCTAAACATTTCTTGTCAAAAGGAAAACTATTTGTTTCCGAATATGGAAACTCTTCTTCAAAAGGTAACATGTTTTGAAATGATGTCTATGTTAGATGGATTTTCAGGTTATAATAAGGTGGTGACCCAAAAGGAGGACATACATAAGGATACTTTCACAACCCCATGGGGTACCTTCAATTATTTAAGGATTCCTTTTGGTTTGTTGAAAGTAGTGGCCACTTTCCAAAGGGACATGGTTTATGCATTTAAGGAATTAATTGGAAATATCATAGAAATTTATTAGGATGACTTAACAGTTTTTTCAAAACAAAGAACAAGTCATGTAATTCACCTCAAGCAAGTATTCAAAAGATGTAGGAAATATAGTATCTCTTTGAATCCAAAAAACTATGTCCTAGGTATTGAAGAAGGGAAACTGTTAGGACACATTATTTCCAAATATGGAGTAAAGGTGGATCCCGAAAGGATTGAGGCAATTAAGAAGATACCTTTGCCCAAAAATGTAAAATATCTCCACTATTTTAATGGCCACATAAATTTTATAAGGAGATTTATTCCTAACTTAGCAGAATTAATGAATCCATCCTCTAAACTATTAAAGAAAGATGCTAAGTTTGAATGGACTAATGAGGGTCGAGAATATTTCAGATCCATCAAGGATGCAATTACCAAATCACCATTTTTGGTTAGTCCTAATTATTCCAAGTAATTCTTAATTTTCTCCTTTGCTTATGAGGGAACCATCACGGGGGTCTTGCTCTAGAAAAAAAAAATGAAGGATTTGAGCAACCCATCGCTTTCATGAGCTGAGAATACAGGGTTCAGAATTAAAGTACACAATCATGGAAAAATAGGCTTATTCCTTGATAAAGTATTTAAAACATTTAGGAACTTACATTGGCTACTAAAAAATAATTGGTTATGTACCTCATGCAGCAGTAAACGATATATTGTCTCAACAAGATTGTTTAGGCATAAGGGGTAAGTGGGTCTCTAAAATCCAAGAATATGATCTAGAGATTAGGCTACAAAATTAATCAAAGGTCAAGGACTAGCCAATATGTTAGCTCAAGGAAATGAAGAGGATTTAGGGATGGTTTCTCAGGATAAGCCATCAACACTTGTTTTTCCACCAGAACTTCAACAGTTAGATCACGATTGGTATTCAAACATCATTTTCTTTTTGTAAAATATTACATGTCCTAAACATATCAAAGGTCACAAAAGGAGATCCTTAATATTAAAATCCGTCATATATTTCATAACTCAAGAAGGTTTGGGCTGGATAAATCTCGATGGAATAATCCTTAGATGTGTAAATGAGCAAGAGTCTAAACAAATTTTGACAGAGTTCCATTTAGGGTTTTGTGGTGGGAATTATGCAGCAGATACAATAGCCCACAAGATCCTTAGAGAAGGTTACTATTGGCCCTCTATATTTCCAGATGTTCACAAATTTGTAAGGATTTGTCAGCAGTTCCTATTATTCATGGGAAAGAAAAGGTTAGCAGCCTTGCCTTTGTAGCCAGTTGTGGTGTTAGCCCCTTTTCAACATTGTGGGCTTGATTTCATTGGACAATTCAAATACAACTCAAGCAATGGGTTTTCTTGGATCCTAACTTCAACTGACTATTTTACTAAGTGGGTGGAGGCTATCCCCACCAAAAGGCCTACTAATAAAGCTGTTATGGATTTTCTAGAGAATAACATCATCACTAGATTTGGTTCTCCTACCAAAACAACAACTGACAATGCTAAGGATTTCAATTCAACAGAGTTCACATCTTTTTGCTTCAAATATGACATTGTCTTATCCCATTATTCGAACTGCTATCCACAGGGAAATGGTCTCGCAGAATCAAACAATAAAAACTTAATGACCATCCTTAAGAAAACAATTGGAAATAACAAGAAGTCATGGGATAGTAAAATAAAATATGCACTTTGGGATGATCAAATAAATAAGAAAAGTGTGATTGGAAAGACTTCTTTCAAATTGGTGTATGGGTTGGTTGCCTCTTTGCTAGTATACCTTCAACTTCTTGCCATGAATATGCTTCAGGAGTATGAAATGGAGGAGGATTCCATGCCTAACAGGATCAATCAAATCATTGAGCTAGATGAGAACCATAGAAATGCTCTTGACATAAGTATCAGGAACCAAGAGAAGGTTAAAAGAACTTTTGACAAGTCTACAAAAATGAGGTCCTTTCAGATTGGTGATATAATGTTATTATGGGACAAACAAAGGGAGAAGCCAAGAAAACATGGGAAGTTTGATAGCCTATGGATGGGGCCATTCATCATCTAGAACGTAGCTGGCAAAATTTCATTTCTTCTAAACACCATGGAAGGAGAAAAGTTTCTCTTAATAGTGAATGGGAAACAATTGAAATTGTTCTTCAACGATCCTATATAATGCCCAAGGGGGAATTATAAGGACTTTTTATAAACCTTTTTCTTTGTATTATAATTTATGTATCATATTTCTTTTTGTATCATAGCTTATTGATGTATATTATTTATGTACCATAGTTATGTATCATAGTTTAATGTACCATAGTTTTGTATATTATACTGCAACTTGTATTTCATTTTGGCATTTATTTACATGTATATGGTATTGATGCACTTTAGTTTTCATGCAGGAACCAGACATTCCAGGGTTCTTTCCCACTCTCTTTAATTGGAGATCATTCGAGTGCACGTCCCATAGTTGGAGCCAGATTTTGTCCACTAAGTTGCACTTAGGAGACTTTTCAAGTGAGACATCAGGGATCAAAACAAATCACTTGTTCTTACTTATTGATTGGAAGTTCTGTGGTTTTATCAGGGCCAATTGTGGCCTCTTTTGGATGTTCACACCCTTTCAAGGAAATTGTAATAAATGACATAGCATGAGGTTCTTTTATGTAAAAGGCTTGGAATTCTTAGACTTGGCCATCAAGGTCATCATCCTTCAGTGTTTTTTCCTTATTAATTATATGATGTTGTTTTAAGCGAAATTAAATTTTCAAGTTTTTCACTCAAAATCCTCAAAAGTTAGGATGTGAGTTTGGTAACCTTTTTCTCAGAAAGGTTATTAAATCCTAGGGTCTATGTATTATACCATTCTATCCATATTTCCAAAGTTTTGTGAACATCCGATAAGTCCCCCGTAGGATTTTTTAATTTTTAGTATTTTAATAAAATCATCTATAAGGTGTATTTTAATTGTAATATTTCAAAAGGTTATAAAATTGAGCCTAGGGATCCAATTTGATCATGGAGATGCTCATTTTTGGAGCTAGATACCTAGCTTATCCCCTAAACCCACTTTTGAGAGTCAAATTAATAATTTTCAATTATTAATTTGGATTTTCTCTCCAAAATGGATCAAAGGGTCAAATAAATGGAAAAATAGGAGAAAACACCAATCCTAAATCAAAGGCATCTTGTATGGGACTTGTATATGAGGTGGAAGGTTGGTTGAGGAATTTATGAGCCTAGAGAGTATCTCCAACCTTCTCTCTGATGTGTCAGACAACTATCTACTAAAGGCGGCGCATTCTCCTCAAGGAAGGCGTGATCCCTCATGTGGTGTAGGTGGTTGGGAGAGGTGGAGGCCTCTTGATACATGTGGCTCACCTCCTATGAGGTGGTATCCCTTCATCCCAACACTCAGGCCTTCCTCCCATGTATTTTTCAACCTCCTAAACCTCCTCTGCACTTGGAAAATGCGCCCCCCTAGGGTTTGGGCTCTTTTGGGGATATAAAAGCAGGGTTCTCCCATGGGGAGTTCACTAGCGAGGAAATACCATATCATGTTCATTCATATTGGGGGTTTGAGTACTCCTAATAAAATAAAAAATATATTGCCTTGTATTAAGGGGTCACGGGGGATTTTTTAATTTGAGATAGTAATATAAATATTGAGGGTTATTTTATTTGGGTGGGGTGATGAATAGCCTCTAAATTATGGGATCGATTCATACCTCCACATCATGGGCTGAATTCATACCTCCAAATCATGGGATGGATTCATACCTCAATTCATTTCATCATTTGCTCTTCTAATAGAGGATTGAATCATTTTGTAAAGATATTTGAGCAACTTCTACAATTGTATATTGATTTTGAAATTATGATAATATTGCAACTATTACTATTAACTCTGCTCCGTGTTTTATTTTTGTGGGGTTACTCTTTTTGTTGCTTAGTGAATTTATTTAGATACGAAGTATGATTCTTGGAATAGAAGGCACTACAATATTATAATTTTGTGGCATTGAGATAACCAGGGTGATATTATTTTGTTCTTTTATGAAGAATTTCATTGATGTGATGTCCAAAAGGTTAGTATTTCCACTAGTTATGAATATGTATGCAATATTTCACACTTTCTCCAAAATTGAGGTTGAGTTTGCTAGTGTTAAAACTGAGGAGTTCTTGTAACATTATACCTTTTGTTGTTCCATATAAGGCCAATTTCCAAAATGACAAGTATTTTGTAGATAGAAGTCACATTGCAACTTATGACATTGTTCAGTATGATTCAATATGCATTTTTTTCCTCTTCAACTCCAAATTTAAGAGATGTAGCTAATCGAGAGTTTCGAAGTTGAACAATTATATTGTATTTTTTGTAGGTGTTGTATTAAAAGATATAACTCTTCATTTTTTGGGTTGAGGTTTAGGTGGGTATTGAAATTCAATCAAGCCTTGCTCCATGACAATCAAGAAAAGTGAGATCAATCTTTCTTGGCTCACTGGAACCAAGAAAAGTTAGATCAATCTTTCTTTTGGACTAATTATTTCTTTCAATTTTTTGTATTATTATTTAACATTTTCACATTTCCAGTTAGGAATAGTTGTTAGATTGAGTTATGTTTTGCATATTCATAATTGTAATTTCGATTCGTATATGTAATGAATCCATCTTAATATTGTATTGGAACTAGAATGAACATAGGTGAAAGTCTAAATCCTTATTTACATACCCTATGTGTTGTTGTTACCAAAAAATGGTATCATATAAGTTTAACCATTTGTGTATCTTTATAACTATTGCATTCTTGAAATTTAACAATGGATACTTTTCCCTTTTTTGTAAAGATAAAAAACTAGATATAACCCAAGAAAAGGTAACTAAATGTTGTTAATTCTCTTGATTGAAAAAATAGATGTAGAGGAAGTGGATGCAATAATTCATTTCATCCTGTGAATGACCCAAATCCAAGTTATCCACATGATCAATGGTGTTATTGGAAAGTAAGATGATTTTTTCTACATTCATTTGGGTTCAAACATCAATGATGTTTTTTTGGTAGGAAGGTAGTGAATTCCATCCACGAAAGGGTTTCCAATTTTGCATTTTTATGGAATTTAATTTATCAATATTATATCAAACATGATATCTCTATAGATATACTTGTATTTGCATGGTATAAAATTGGTATATTGGCAAGTTGTGGTGTGAAACATCTACAATTATAGTATTTTCTAAGCATTGCATTGACTATTGGACTAACATCCCTTTACAGTTTTTGCTGATTGATCTCTTGACTGGGCTTCCTTTTACACATTTTCCCTTCCCCATTACTATTTCGTTGCATCTTCCAATATCTAACGGTATAAATGAATAGTCACCCATGCAATCCCAATGGGATCATTATTAACATTATACTAATATTTTATTTAGAATCATGCTTGAATATACTAAGATGTGTTAGGGATCCTTTTCTTTACAACTTGGTATTATGATATAAAGGGGGTATTTAAAATGGGTTGATAAAAATGGATACCTACAATATCTAGTGAAACTAAGGGTTTTATTAATTGGAAAGGTATATTGGGAGGGGGGTTCAACAATACAATTTTAGGAGGCATTTTCCAATATTTATTGAAAATGTGGATATTCTTTAATATCCTATGAATGGTCATACTATGTAACAAGTTCACTAAGTGAACCCCCCGTGGGTTCTCCTCCTTTATTTTGGATGGATACAAAGAACCTCTGTTATTTTGTATTGTTGCTATATTGATGAATAAAATTGCAGACATTGGAGGTCCACTCTGTGTTATGAGATGATTGCTTGTGAGTATTTTAGGTGACATTGTTAAATTTATGAGTTTCTTCTTTCTGTTTAAATTGCTATTAGATCTAGCTTAGAAGGTAATAATAAGGAACACAGAGTAGGAATTTATGGTTTTAACTTGCTTACTGGTATTTTGATTGCAATATATAGGAGATTAGTTGTTCATATTCAGTTGTATTTCAACTCTTTCTCATTTCCTGTTTTGAGTACACTAGATCTAACTTTTATGCAGGGGCTTCTCATAGGTTTGTTTTGTAGGTTACATTTTCAAAGGAAGATTTGAAATCAGTTGTATCTTCTTCCTCTTTGAAAATATCTCAATTTTTATCTTATTTCTACACGGTCTCCAAAGTTTTCATAAGAAGATCAAGCGAGGCTTCAAGTTGCTTTCCATCTTCTCAAAACAATTCTCTTTCCTCTTTCCGGTTACATAGTTTGAATATGCAAATTTGATAGATCTATTTTAAAAGTATGATAATTTCAATCTACTTATTTAGCATATCTGATAATTTATATTTATAAGTGCTTAAAAAGAATAATATTTTGCTGAATCTAAAGTTGTCATTTCAATGCTTTAAAAACTAGTAAATTTTTCCAATCTTTTGCAAGTACTGAAATTAGTTTTACTTATCTTTTATTCATTAATTCCATCATATTATGATAATTTAAATCTCTATTTTTAATCAGGTCCAAATAAAAAGAGTAGGAATATTTGCTCATAATTCAAGTTTTGGGTCTCCTGACACATAAAAAACCCCTCAATTTTCCCTTCTTCTTCATTTCCCTTTACTCTACAAAGTTGTATAAATATCTAGACCCATTTTATAGGGTCTAAGACATATTTTAATTTCATTTTTATGATATTGTAATAATATGTAATAAATAAAGCAAGTGGGATACACAACACCCACACTTCATTCCCCCTGGGGGATTGGTAGTGTTTCTTTCGTCGCTTGAATTTTTCTAACAATAACACACACAGTACGCTTTTTTTAAGGATTTTTTAGTGAGTTATTTATTTTAATTTCCATATTTTAAATGATTTAAATTTTTTTTTTCCCTCGCTCATTGCCACGAAGTATGTTCTTTGCACCAACCAAAGGCTTCTTGTCGATTATTGGTGTATGATCAGAAAGTGACAAATAACTTGTGGATTTTTTTAGGATTTAGTTTTTATTTTGCTCTCACAATATTTTTTCTCCAGTATAAAATTGGAACAAACATTTTTCCATTTTGGTGTATGCTCTTGCCCGTCACAGGTTCGCCCTGAGCTTTGGGATAATCAAAAGAATGAATGTGCACTGATCAATTCTTGACATCTAAATAATTAATTCACAGTAATACAATCAATAACCTTCTAAAAATTGTGAAAATCCGGCACATCGCCTTTTGACATTATTGGGAAATTTTCTCAAAGGTAGCGGGAACTACTGAATAATGACCTCAAGATACAGTTAGGCTACACCCTTGGTTGTGTAGTGTTGAACACCTTCTTAGAGACTCCGATTCAACCCAAATTTTTGAGTGAGGAACCAATTTTGTAATCTCTCCAAAAATATTCTTAGTAATTCATAAGTATATCTAGAATCCCTCTTCCCTTAAATCAACTCATCTTTAATAATTAAAACTGACCAATCACATTGCAACACATTTCCTTTCAACAACAATTTTGACTCCATTTGGAACTGATATGAGTACATAACAATATTATTTTCATTTGATTATCAGTTTTTTCAATATAATCTTTATATACTCATGTTATATGTTGTTGAACGTTTAAACAATTATGCATCAGTCTCGCGACATAATTATTTACCAAAAAAATCGTAAAACAACTTAATTTCATCATTAACAACTAAAATATAAAGAGCCTTAGTTGAACTCTTTCTTAGGGACCACCCCCCTTGGATTCATTAACAGTTTGGCCTAAACATAGGATTCAAGATCAAGTGACAGTACTTGAGTTGATACTTCCCCCCAGGGACACAGCCAGCAGCTTGAATATTTTTGTTGTGCTTAACCCCCAGGTGTGTGAAAGGCGACAACACTATGAAAGAGTATCACACTGATAATGCGCAGGTTTATATGTAAATGAAGCATTTAATGTGCACTGACGTGATGCAAAAGCACCATGGTGATCCTAGCAGATTTCATAGCACCGAACCCCATTGCATTGACGTACGCCGAAAAGTTGGTTTTTCAATTTTCATGGTAATATTTATCAGTGTGTCAGTGTGCACCATAAATTCATTGTGCTTACGTGTAATGAATGCACCAATTATTAGTTTATATTTTGTAAAATATAATTTATTTTATGGCGGTGCTCTAGGAAAGAGAAGGTCACTGGTATTGCGGTGCATTTAGGATGTTTGCCTCGCCAATGGTGCATCTTGTAACAAATTTCAGTGTGCACCAATTACCGGTGCGATACGAATGACTTAAATGCACCGTACAAGTTTTTAATTAAAAAAAGAGCATTTATGGCTTAAATGCAAAAATTAATACACTAAAAATTTAAATTATCAAGAATTAATTTATTTGCTTAACCGCTCGTCGGGAAGGAATCTTGGCTATGTATGGAGAATTAGATTTTTTTTCTCACCCTTTGGAAAAATTCAAACTCAATTCAAAAGCTAATAAAAATGAGCATTGTGTTAACATGGGGATGGAATGAACAACGATGGCAGGGCATCTAGGTGGGTTATGAACGCCACTGGTGTAGATGGATCAAACGCACCGTGGAGGGGTAAAAATGATTCTGATGATGCGGTAATTGTTTTATAAAGCCCTATTCCGGTAGGTTTTAACATAAAAATGATTGTATAAATTCAAGGAAAAGGCCTTGTAGTAGAGTTTTTAAAATGATTCTTTTCTAATTTTTAACTTTTAACAAATCCCAACCAATGCGTTTTAGTTTTACACATGCGCCGAGGTGTTTATTAAAAATGAATGACCCTTGTTTCGCATAATTTTTTTTAATTTTTTTTTTTTTTCAGTGGGAGACATTGTTTTTAGAGGATCCGATGCTTTTTTGTTTGAGACACCCCAGTTCTTTATGTTTAAAAAAACCCACCAATACGGTTGTACAAACTTTTTGTGTTTTTTTTAGGAGTGCCATTGTTTTTAGGAGATCTCGATGCATTTGGGTTATAGACTCATTGGTGCGATACATTTACCAAAATGCACCAATATGGTTTTAAGAAATTCTAAGTCATTTAACATATTTTTTTTCTAAATACATTTTTTTTCTTCGTTGCGTGACATTTTTTTTGCGACCCCAATGTATTTTGGTTAGAGATGCACCGATGCATTCATTTTTCCAAAACACACCAATTTGGTTATACGAAATTTCTTTTCCTTTCACATAATTTTTTTAAATGGTTTTTTTTGGGGGCACAACATTGTTTTTTGGAGGTCTTGGTGCATTTGGGTGGTAGATGCATGGGTGTGGCACATTTACTAAAACACATTGCTATGGTTTTAAAACATTCTTGGTCATTGCACATTTTTTTATTTAATTTCATGTTTCTTTTTCTGTGGAACATTGCTTTTTTTTCTGGCCCAGTGCATTTGGACTAGAAACACACCAGATTAAAAACATCTGCTACAACCTCAGGACACTCGTCTCCACTAGTGACCTCCTTTATAAACATATATTTGAGATTTTTTGATAGGAGCATCCACTATAACCTCTACTACAAGGCATTTTCCTTGAAGTGTCTTGATACATTGTATAATTGTATCCCTTCCCATGATTTCTTGAATTCGTTGATCAATGGTTGGAGTTAGGAATACATATTCTTCACCTGTCTTCTTCCAGGAACTATAAGATCCAACATAAGATGTTCATTCTTGTTGAAAAAACATGGAGGAATATTGTTATTAATCAATACCACTGGCCAAACATAATAATTAGAGTTTTGGAGGGAATATGGGTTAACTCTATCCATGGATATGCTTAGTAAAAGGATTCATACATGATCCTTGAATTTATCATGCCATGCATACTCTATATGCTTCAGGGATATTGAATCTGTAGGAATCTACATAACTACTGGCTCACTTTTGTGTGAGAAATGCCACCCCAGTAACATGGCTAATTCTTTGGAATGAAAAACCCTTTGAATCCTTGGGATTATAGGCATGCAACTCAATATCTTATGGGGAGGGCCATGTTCCTTACTTTTTTTAAAAATATCTGGTACTTGTAGGGTAAAATTATTACTACTTAATTTACCTTCGATTTAATTATCAACCAGGACACGTAAACTTTGAGTTACTACACTGCAAGGTAAAATGGTTTCAAGCTCATGCCTAGGGTAATTTTTGTTTGCTCATGTACAAAGAAAATGAATGTGCTTTATGAAACTAACTACTCTATCGAATAATCAATACCAAAGGTGGTTAAGTCTAATCTAAGGAAAGGGAATCAACTTACTGAGCACTATTTTACAGTCCAAAGATTTATCAAATCCAATAAATCCTACAACAATCTCAAAATATTCTAATTATTGTCCTATTTTTCAAAAGAGCAATCAATCAAGTAAATGATTCGTTAAAGGAAACCCTACTTGTCCATACAGACCTTCAGCTCTCAAACCTACCTACACAATGAATACTAGTTGATCAATCCTAGTGGTCTTACACCTTTTTAACACAGCCTCTAAGACTGTACTCATCACCCACAAAGAATCTTATGCTAAACCCAATGGCTCTTCTTAACCCTAATTCACACCAATGCTATCATTCATAAATAATTATTAGAAATAAATTTGCCTTTCTGTTGACAACAGATACAACTCTACTTGCATTCCATGCCCACAAAAATATATTGGAAATATTCAGACAAAACCACATTTCACTCTCATTTGTCTATCCTACGATATTTATCTTTGAACCACAGGAAACAAATACTGTCCAATATTAATGAACTGTACTTCTTCTTCTTTATCTCATTCAAGATTTCAAATTAAACGAGGCATAATTCCAATCCTCTATATAACAAATTTGAAATGCTATCTTGAAAACCCTATGAACTTTATAAACTTCTAAAATCTTTTTAAATTCTATAAACTTATAAAATCTCTGTAAATTCCATAAATGCTGCAAGTCCTCAAATATTTGAAACTCTACAAATCTTTAAAACACTCCACAACCTTGTAAATTCTGTGACCTAAAAGAATTCTGGACAAGAAATTTAACCATTCAATAATCAGTATCAATTCTGGAAATGAAAGAAATCTGGAAATCTAAATCCAACATATCTCTCCACTCTCACTACTCTTCAAATCTCTATTCTACTAAATCGAATCTACAGACAAAGCTGGAAGTAACTATTTTATCTAAAGGTATTGAGTAATGCAATCAAGCTTATCACACCATTTCAATGACACCAACTAACTTAATGTAAGCATGTATTTCATTCCCAAATCACAAGCTGTTAAAACTATTGGCATACATCCATAAAAGACAGTATCAAAATATATAGTGCAAATTTACTTACAACAGTAAAAAAAACAACGCTACACACAGATAACCAGAGTTGAAGGTGGGCCCGGCCTTCAACACCTATGAATCTGAAACTGAAGCTTTAGGAAAGTGAACGCAACTGTTGATCAATTAATAAAAAGTCATAGTTTTACAATGTCTTCTCCCATGTCTCATCCTTCTAAGGATTTATTTATACATCAATAGATGGATAAAATCCATCCCAAAAATCAGAAATTCATGCAACCACCTAGAAAACGACCAACACCAAAATCTAGAAAAACCACGTCTGTTCTGGAAAGAATTTCTCCACATTCATTTAGAAATTCTGAAAATTTCCCACAAATAGGGGTAAACGGGGCCATTTATGAAGTGGGTTTTGAACCGTTTTGAATAATTCTCAACCAATTGCTTAGAAATTGAGCCTGAAATCAGGTTCTTGATTAATGATGGGAATGCCATTGCCAGATTGCTTGAGATTAGGGCCACGACTTCTGGAGGAAACAGAGCATTTGAATGATGACTGATAGCTCAAAATCCATATTGAAATGAGCAAGCATAGTTTTGGACAAATGAATCCCCCAAATATCTGAACCAATCAATACATGCTCAGTGAGTGCCAGAACGGGTGTGGGATCGAGACACCAAACCTTTGGAAAATAATCAGAATTTTAATCATAAGTTGAAATCCATCAAAATAATGAATAAAATAACTAAAAAAATAAGAATTTTACCTTGCTTAGAGTTTTGATGCATCCCCTTCAAAATATATAGTTGAGCACAACATATACAACAAAATGAAATCAAAATCACTGGTTCCTTTACAAATTTGAACTAGAAATTGGATGGTAGATGGACAAAATGGGAGGCCATCATCTCCCCCAAACCAAAGACCTTGCATGTACCAATGCAAGAAAACTTTAAACCTGACAGGTAAAACTGATAGGTAAAATTGATAATTAAAATTGAGTCAGACTCCATAAACTGAAGCTGAAGTGTTAAATATCACTTGTACTTGAGGAGGAGATGGAATTGGTCTCTTTGATGAGCTTTGATCAACTCCTTCTTTATCAATTATTTCTTAAGGCTGCGATTGGATCTAGTCATGTCATCTACCAAGGTTTGCAGAAATGCAACCTTAGTTTTCAACACTGCATTTTCATGTTTAATATATCGATCAAATATGTTCTCGCAATTGTTCAGTTAATTCAACATTCCTTTGTTTGAAATATTCAATGCCTGGATTTGAAGAGGTAACTGATGTTTGGCAAACCTGAGATCAGATTTTGGTATTTGGTATGATGAGGAATTACAATGAAGAATCCTCCATATGATTTGACATTGAAGTACTAAAGTGAGAATTAACATGATAATAACCACATGCTTTCAGAAATAAGGTAGACCAACTCATGGAAAGATTATATGATAAAAAATGAGTTGAAATGTTATATTTGCATGCAACATGTAATTTGATCTTAGGAGAGACTAAAATTTTGAAGAGGTAAGATCAAGGGAATTGGCAAAAATGTTTTTCACCTATTAAAATGACAATGTCATATATAAACAATCAATGTGGTAAACTAATTCAGGACACACATTATTGTATTAAATGTGTCATTAACCAGAAAATGAAGTTTGCCATTATAAATTCTCTTTTTAATGTATGACATCAAACATATTATAATATATAGGTGACTTTGATTATAAAATAAAAAGATTCATCTATATGAGACTGAGGAACCAATCATTAATCCAATCAAAACAAATCAGCTTTAAAATTAATGGCTTTATGAAGTATAAATATTCAAGGGAAATCTCATATTATCTAGCTATTTTAAAATTAAAAATATACCTGTATTTCAGCAGTCAAACCTTAAGTAATGTTCTGAAACTTACCTCAGTAATTTAGTTCACATAGTTTACAGATTTTTTAGTACCTTACCCAGCACTTGTTCTATCATTCTCATGGTTTAAATGCAGAAATATGCTTAAGTTTGCAAAGGTGGAAGGTTGCTGCCATCAGAATTGGGGATGCTCTAGGTAAAAATGCTCCATGGAAAAGATGAATAGCCTTCTTTTAAATTTCAGAATTCTGTAAGTTGAAGAAGAAAACTGGGGTTGATTAAAAAAATTATGTTCTTGTAACTGTTTAGTCAACTTAAAATTTCTTTGTCGAAAGTATTCAGCCCCCTGAGCTGAAGCATCTGACCGGTGAGATTTGACAGACTTCAGAGCAGATTTTAAAGTTGGTGATGCTAAGAAATGAAATGTCAATGAAGAATCTGTGACAAGACTTGGTATTGAAGGATTATGATGGAAGTCATTTGAATCAGAACCACCATGTGCAAATGAAGAAGTAGATGAGGACATCTGAACATGAACATGTGTCTTACCTTTAGATCCTATCTTCTTCTCTTGAGCAGCCATACTACGGGTAAACCTACGGGTTGATGAAATAGACAATTTTCCATAATCAGGCTAACCTTTCCCACTCTCAAACTGAAAGTTTACTTGTCGCCCTTTTTACCTCCAAGACTTCTTGATATGGGACCTTCCTGCCTTCTTACAACTCTTGACTTCTTGTTCCTGAATGTGACTAGTTTGACATTTAGAAGCATTCACAAAGGACACTTTGTCAATAAGACCAGGAATAAGAGGTTTGCTTGCTTCATTAACCAGGGTGAATTAATATGGGAATTGGACAATTCATATAGAAATTGTTCCCATACTTGATTCTTTTTCTTCAACTCGGCTAAAATGATCATCTTGATAAGCCCATGATGATACATGCTATGAGTAGGATTTTCTACGTTTTTCCTAATTTGAGAAACCATCCTACCCAAACTTTTCCAGAAATGAAATGGAAAGTTAAGGAGCTTACCAAATTCAAAATGTGCAAGCAATCGAAAGTGACAGGCTTTGAAGGTAGAGAATTGACCCTCACAAGTAATGAGCCTGGTGATGATTACTAAGGGACTAATAAATTATTCTATGATCCATAGCTTTGAAAATCCTGTTTCACCCTTCATAGCCAAGAATTCAGGTTTAAAAACTTAATCATAGTCTTTGCATGAAAGCTTGAAGTTTTTTACACCAGCGATCCCCTGTTTTAAAAATATAATGGCAAAGGAAAATAAAAATAAAAATATGATGGTAATGCCGGATGTGCTAAGGAAATTATAGCAGATCAAGGCACATATTGCCCACACTGCCTTGCCTTATAATGATATCGACACGTCCTAGAAAAATTCATAGCCTTAAGATATATCAAATGGCAATTTAACCATGGAGTCAGGCTTTGGATGTTAGTAAATTAATGACATAAAAATTAAAAATGGCAAACTATAAATAATCAATAACATAAAATAAAATTTTGCCAAGGTGTATATGTCATTAAATTACTTGCAAAGGAGAGGTGGCTTATCAGCTCTATGGAATATAATGTGTTAAGGTAAATCCTCATAATTTCATTAGTTTTTTAATTAGAAAGATGCCTGGCTTTTAACAGTAAAGATAACTCCAGCGTTCTGAACATTACCTTTAAAATTCAATTTACCAGTTTTGCAGAACTCATTCCATTACCTGATCCAGTCTGAGTCTAGTATTTTCAGGTCCAGACACAGAAGTATTTTCAAGCTTGCAAGGGTGTAAATGTGCCAACAGGGTGATGATGTTATCAACAAGGGCAAATAACTATCTTTCTTCAAAATGTCCAACTTTTGTGAGTTGAAAAGACAATTAAAACTGCCTGAAAATTTTGTTTTATCCAATAGGCTCATGGCACAATTACCATTATTCAATGGTTGCTTCTTCATCTGACCACACATAAACAAATCTAAGTCATAAAACTATTCATTATTGTCCATACAAAAACAGAATTAAAAACAGTCCATAGGATATCAATCTCACTCTTGCATCTACTATTAAAAATATTCAAAACTTCAACCATGAGCACAGACTTCTTCCTCTTTATTCATATAGAACTTTTTCCGCCAGAATATGTGCCTTAAAAACACAAGACAAGAGGAGTACTAAATGAAGCCAATGGTGTACTGGCCAACTTGACTCGGCTTCACACAAGACGGTTTGAGCGGTGAAAAGAAAAACCAATAATGTGGTTCACAGCTATGTTCATTGAATCAGTAAATGCCAGGACACTCTAGAGTTATAAACATTTTCTTCTAGCAAGGATCATGGAACAAAAACTTAGAGCATCTGAAGATGATTATCAACTGGCTATTACAAACAGTTCCCTTAGATTTTCATTTAACCCACACATGACCTCTCTTTAACATTTACATAGGTACATTATTCACATAGACAAGTATAAATGAGGCTTTTAAAAGAGATATCAAAGTCAGAACCCACTGCCAGCGAGCCTGTTCAGTACTCCAGTGGGGTAACTATAATATCTAAGAAGCTTCTTCCCTAGGAAGAATGCCCCATTGCCAACAGGCCTATTCAGTACCCTGATGGATTTTCTTGTTTATACCACAGGTCGGTACCCGCTACCGACAGACCTGTTCAGTATCCCGACGGGTTAACCTCTTACACCCTTTTTCTATCAGAGGACCTTGTCCCAAATTCATCTTAAATATAAATTTTATGATTTGCTTATGCATAGATGAGTGGGGGAGCAACTCCGAAAACCCTCTAGGAGCGGGATGGTATTAAAATTGGAAGAGTGTTGTTGAAACATGCCTGTAAAGATTTGTCCAAATGA